>NC_051175.1:71566564-71815346 GCF_013339725.1 Rhipicephalus microplus | reverse complement strand
TCGTCTAGGACAACGCTTCCTGTTGCGCTAACCTTAATGTAGGTTCCAATCACAATGGGCCCTCTATAGCGATATACGCGAGGTCTCACCTTATGTTGATTTGTTTCCGCATGCCTAGTGTAATTTCGCATGTTTCTTACATCTATTGTCTAATATACGGAATCCTAGTATTTATGAGGAGAAAAAAATTGATTTTATAAAGTTGAGCGCTTAATACCCTGGCCAAGCTTGGTCCGTGGTGCATTACACGACACTTATTGGTTAGATTAATCAAAATGCCAGACCAATGTCATCGCTTCCACGTTGTTAAACACCACTTCCGAATACAAAAATAACATTTGTGCATCACCATAGTACGAAATCAAACTCGTTTATCTAATGAAACGAAATTAAAACAGCCTTATTTTGAGCGTCGCCACTTGCGAACCTCTTTGCTTGCGAAGCGATATCGGTGAATTCCCAATTATAGAAGTGACCCAAGCGACACGCTCAATTTGTGCTGCAGGGTACCGTAAAATAATGCGGTACATAGCCTCTTGGAAGTAGGGAAATTGGAAGCTCGGTAGATAGATAGGCAGTAATGCTAGCTTGCATGTCTATTTCTGCGAACATATGAGATTATTTGTGAGAATGTTGCCCTTTTTTGTCCAACCAGGGAACGCATTGCACTAGAGGCAACAATGGATGTGCAAGCGTCAAACAAAAAAAATTTACACGATCTCTCACTAAAGGAAACCACGAGTAGTATGCGATGCCGTACGTGGGTTAAAGTTCCTTTCATCACGGGCACCTTGCTAGATGGTAGCGCGTCCTCTCAAGTGGAGCACATCATAATTTCGCTGTATATAGTATTTGTTGTTGTTACTCGTCACCAACTCTTGTTGGAACACGGCACGCGAGAGCACGTCGACTCGTCGCGCGTCTGCAGAATCTCGTTCCCCGATGCGCCATCACGTGATTGTTGAAAGAGTGTAAGGAAGAAAGGCCCCAGCGCTTTACCGAGACCCTTACACAGGTCGGAACGTGCTAGCGCGTGAACGCGTTCTTGCAGTGCTTGGGTCACTGCTTGCGCATGCGCAGTGTTGTGGTCCCGCCACACACCACCGAAGTGAACTCCATCATAAGCTGCTTCGCGTCCAAAAGTGATTGAGCTCGATTCACTCCAGTGCATAAATCCAGAGCCACTATCTCAGCAATACTGAGTGTATCTTGTCTCACACTTTCGTAGAATAACAGTGCTGTTCACTTACCAAGCCTGTGCTTTTATAGTACGAAGCCATGTAATCGGTGATATCGCTTCTTGCTAGAAAGCCCATTAAAATTCCCGCTTTCATTGAGGTTTACGAATCTTACTTGTGACTGTGCCATGGTTCGCATTTACTGAGCAAATTTAACTGCTATTGCAATGCATTTTTAGGCAAGAAAAAAGTCACAGCTTTGCCACAAAGACGAAGTACTGAACGTATTAGCAACAAATTGGAAGGTCACGCACAGAATGGCAAGCAGATCGAAACGTGCCCCACGTTTTAACGCACAAAAGACACACAAAACGTACTCAAAGGTGCAGATCAACGCGAATAAGCGTCTCAGTTGTTACTTCGTTATGTCTGAAAAGCGAACCCTTTTCGCAAACAGAGGTTGTGCAACAATTTCAGTCACCTTTGTGTGCCCCATAACTACAAGAGAATCGTTCCAGTGTGAGCCCTACGCCAGCCAAGATGTATGATCTTCCCCGCCGGGAGATAAGGGTGCGCAAGGGATCGTCCACTCCCCTTCCCTCCGCGGGCCTAAGCACGCGTGAGAGCCGCTGTGCGCTCATTGCGCCATCTTGCTGATAATGCTGAAAACACGACAGCTCCGCCCTCCCGAGGTGCTCGCCAACAGCTGTAAATGGTAGATATAAATATCTTGCCGTTTGAACGTTGAAGTAGGTACCTTTTAGTGGCTTACTATATGTATGTTCGTGGTGATGCTGCGACCCTTAACATACATATCGTAAGAAGTGTACTAGAGATTTGTGACGCCTTTGAAGAACGAATAGCAATCATGCAGATAGATTTACAGAAAGCTTTTAATTAATTTGTGAGGTTTAACGTCCCAAAACCACCATATGAAGTCCCGAAACCACCAGAAAGCTTTTGATCGTGTCTCCCATGAAGTATTGTTCAGTGTGTTGAAGCATGTGGGAGTTGGTGACGTAATTTTTGATAGTTCGAAGATGGCATATTCACAGTGTGTAACGCAGTTGATAGTCAATAAGCAGCTCAGTGAAGAAATTGAAACACTAAGCTCTATCAAACAGGGATGCCCGGCCTCAGCATTGTTATTCGCCATCTACCTAGAACCCATTTGCTTATCAATCATTCAACACTGCAAGTGTGCAAGGCTTTCGGTTACAGAACACGGAGATAAAATTACTCGAATATGCTGACGATGTGGCAGAACTCTGCCAAGATAGACAAAGTATATGTGAAGTCGTTTACATGGAAAATAAATTTTGGGACATGACGGGCAGTGTAATTAACTGGCATAAAACAACTGCCTTTTGGTACGGCAATTGGGATGTGAGGCCCGATGTATATCTTAACAGAAAATGGGAAAGCAAACGCCTAAAGTACCTCGGTGTACCCTTGGACAGTTATCGCGACAACGCGGATTACTGGAAAGGTGAAGCAGAAACCCTAACGCAAAAAACAAATGCCTGGGGTGGTCGGGATCTGTCTATATTCACACGTGCGACTGTATGCAACATGTTTTGATATCGAAAATCTGGTATGTCATGCAAGTTATCTGTATGTCACGCGTCAATGTACAGAAGCTTCACAGGATTTTTGCTGTGTTTGTGTGGAAATCGCCGTGGGAACGTACAAGCCGGTCTAATTTATTTCAGTCCGTTAGCAATGCGGACTCGGTTTATGTCATTTATTTATTAGACAAGTTGTCTCTCGGTTTATTTTCCTTCGCGATCAAAGAAACGAATTTCTGCAAACAGTGATAAAAGTAAGGCTGTCATCACGCATCCCGGATTTTGTTGTGTCCTACAAACAGTGATATGTGCCGATATGTAGACTGGTTTTTTGAGAGAAGTTATACAGTCTTTTGAGTTTTTGAAAGTGCGCTTTTCGCTGGAATATCTTGCCACTGTTAAGCGAAAAAATCTGTACAGGGATCTCCGTGATGTCTTGTTCCCAACACCTTTGTACAGATCTATGTTCAATGGAGGACCCGGACAGGACGTTTTGAAAAGGGTCAAAAGGATGAAAGTAAAAACAGGGGCAACAACTTTCTTTTTTTAAATTGCATTCCGGGACTCTCCCCGTAAAGCAGTAGCTAGCGGACAAGGGAATCGATGTACCATGGACAACCAATTGTTTACTTTGTAAAACACCTGAGACAATAGACCATGTGTTTATTCATTGCTGGGACGCTGTCTTTCATTGGGACATCCTTCAAAGAGCATTGAAAAAAGATCTCCCCATTACAAGTCATGGCATTCGTTCTCTCTGTGTGGATGATGATGACGGCATACCATACGACATGGTTATGTTAATTAGCCTTCACAGCATCTGGCAGACCACAATGGCTTACAGACATCTTGACCAGAACATACGTCCTGTCCGGGAGAACTTCATTGCAAATATCCGGAATATCAATAAGGTGTATAAACAACAAGAACCTCCCAGCTGGCTAACAATGTTAGAGGAATCGTGCGACCTGAAAAAAATTTAATGTGAGCACTTCGGATCAAACATTGGTCCAAGTGTATTTTATCATTCATGTTTCTGTGTGAACACCTGTAAAGAAAAACAGGTAATAAAAAAAAACCTTTTAGTGGCTTAGTGGATTAACGCCTCTTATTTACGACGTGGAGGTCCCACGTTCGATTCCGCGTTTCGGAGTCTTTATTTCTGGATTTTTTTGTGTCTTGCGTTTTCATATATATAGAAACGAATACATATACGGTGCATGACGTTCGACACCAACTTCGACGTCAGCGGCATATCCAGGCGAGAGTGTCTATATAGCAATTTTCGCAATAACAAAGAAATCATGGATTGGCAAATCCGCACTTCTGCACTACCGCATCACGGCGCCATGACACACTATATTTGGCAATGCATGTGCAGCCCTTGCTGTTTAGGTCGGTACTACCATATGCACTTTTCTTTAGTGGTGGTAAGGGATTTTGTTTTGCAAATTCAGAAAAGGATTTTAGAATTCTTGCTTCCCAACAGCAATCAAAATATAAAGAAACTAAGTTTTCTTTTTTATCACTGACACTGATGCTACGAATGAGTGCGCTGCTATCAAACTGAAAATAATAAGGGAGCCTAAAAAGTGCTAGAAGTAAACGCTCCTTTTTCTTGTCTGTTAGTTCCTGCCAATAACGTTTTACTAAATATCGGTCTGCCATGCGGAATACCAGAATGAGACACACAACCCAAGTTTACCATTCGCGTACAGCTCCTGTCGGCGAGTTTGTTCGTAAATCGCCATCCAAAGCGACAATATGGCACTGGTGTGGTCATCCACCACGAAAGAACTTGAAAGTATGCTAATCGAAAGCACCATCTCTGAGCCTATCCTGAGAGCGTGGTCTTATATGTCACCATAAATTGTGAATTTCGTTTTTTTATGCCGGTGAACGCTGTTGACGCCAAGTCGAACATGATATCCATATATCATGTCGTTTACTGCAAACGAGACTGGCTCTCTTCGATGTATATATTTCAGTGTAAGCAGAACGTGTATCCAAAACATATATACGACAGATTATCAGATTGTGCTCGCAAACAAATGCCGACGCGATGATAGATACACGGCCAACAATACGAGATCCGCTTTAAGGTTAGAAAAAAAAGCCTTATATATAGGTGATTGTTGCATGAGTATAGATGTTCAGCATCCGGTGGCACTGTGAACGGAGATGGCGCCAGCAGTTGTGTTATCAAGTGGAGATGAAGCCAGGATGACATCACGTCGTAATACCACCGATGACTTGATGATTGGCGCCGTATGATGAAGTGTTCAATTAACACCATCGCCTGGTCAAAGTGGGACCGATCGCAAAGGCAGTGTCAAGTCTCACGAGATGCAGAGAGCTTCAAAAAAGGGAAAGGGGAAATAAAGATAGGTAAAATATCGTGCCATCTTTCGCTAAACGGAACCATGCGTGAAAGCGAAGCAGCAGAGATATGGTGAACGGCACCCACAGAAGCCCATCTACGTCGTCTTAAGCAGGTGCGCCAACATTAAGAACCTCTACTTGACTAACGCTGCTGGTAAGCATGACTATAGCCCTCACAAACAGCCGGCCCCACCACGCACAGGCGTGAGACATCAAACGTCATACCGTGCTATCTAAAGCAGGCGCGCTCTGTCTCATAGAAGTGTGGAACGCCGCATGACCCACGACCAAGGACTACATAGTGATCGCGTGTACTGAGGAATCGTCTTGTTTCCTTTGCCGCTGACTCACGAGGGAGAAGGGGAAGATAGGGGGGGAGAGAGACGGAGAGGAGATGTGCATGCGCAGTGGGGGTGGATGCCGCCACAGGGAGGGAGGGACACAGGCTATGGAATACTCTACTTCGCATGTAATACGCCATCTCCTGATATTATCACTGTAATTATAAGAAATCTGTTAGGAGAGGTTTCTCTTTCATCGGCGTTTTCATTGCAGTTAGCTATGCGACTATATTTTTTTCAACTGTATTAACGCATTGTTTCTCCCGAGCCCAACCCAACCTCTCACCATGGCGACATTCTAAGAGCTGTCTCTTGCGCTTTAGTCGCAGTCATACGCAGGTCTCCAGAACAGTCGTTGGTGGCAGCTGCTGTGGATGCTGTCCTCAACAGTTTTCATCACAGCGCTCATCCCGATGGTCGTGTTCTTGACGTTCTTCACGCGCCCGGGAAGGCCGTTCCCGACCTCCATGGTCATCCCCGGTGTGGCAACAAGAGTCACCGGCGTGTCCTCGCCTTTTACCATACCGAAGGTGAGACAATGTATAACGTGACTTTTTTGGTGGAGTGGCAAGAACAGGCACGTATTCCGTGAACGCGAAAGCATTAAAGAGTCCGTTTCCCAGAAATTCCGCTGTGGGCGTTGGCGTGTGCGTTGTTGGTTGTGAGTGGGAAATCATCTTGTGCGTGACCGTGAAATCGAAAAAAAAAGATTTAAGTAAAATGAATAATAAATATTTCTGAGTCAGAATGGGGATAGATCTGGGTTCGTTAACGTAGAAAGCGAATGTTATACTAAAAAATATAGTGAAAATGACTTTCTGTGTTTGAAAATCTAGTGAAAATCACGTTCATGTTTTAGAAACACACAACACACGCATGCTGAATGCTGAATACATGCTTCACAGTACATGTAATATCACAGTAATATTGTGCTATACAACATTGCATTATCGTGGGGCATAAGAAGATGTGATTGTCATAAGAACGTCAGAGTTTAAAGCCAGTCACTCATTAGAAAAGCCACATACGTTACTGAGCGTATTATATGTTTTCATAACACGCGTGCAACTGCTCGTGGTAAAGCATACTACCCAATACACAGTATGCAGACATATGCCAAAGCTTCTCTGACACAAGCCATCTTCATGTTTATCGATTAGATTGCAGAAATACCAATTTAAATTTCTTGAGTAACATGATACAACAAAAAAGCACAGCATATTCATAGAGTGAATAATGACTAAGGTGAAGCGTCCATTTATATGTCTGTGTGTCCATCCGTCCGTGCGTCTGGACAGACAGGCGGACGGAGGCACAGACACACGGATGGATAGACCGACGGACGGAGTGACGGAAGCACGGACACACGAACGGAACGACGAACGGACAGATGGACACAGGTGCACGCACGCCTGGATAGAGGGAAGGGCAGACGTACAGACGGACGGACCAACGGTCGAATTCCGGGACAGTTGGAAGCATAGAGGACAGACACGCAGACGGATCTACAGAGGCACAGACGGACGCATGGATAGACAAACGCAGCACGAACGGACAGACAGGTGAACGGACGGATGGATAGAAAGGTGGACGGAAGCATGAACCATCAGACAGATGGATAGAAGGATGGAAAGAAACTTGGGCAGACAGATGGAGGGACGTACGCACGGATGGACGGAAGCACGTACAGATGGACAGATGGACGGACGGGTGAACAGACAGACTTACGGACGCTTGGTACCACTCATCATCATTCACTCCGTGAATATGCTCTGAAAACAACTAAAACCATCTAGTTATATTATTCCAAGGACATATGCACACAACACCATCTATTGACCAAGTCATAAACTAAAGGTGGCACTGACTACATTTTAGATAAATACGGAGGAGGGAATTATTCCCGACTCAAGAAGCTTCGCCCCTAAATGTATGCACCAAGGCGTTGAAGTACGGGGCAGGATTAGCGTAAGGATGTATTAATTCTTCTTACTGTGACATTGGCCTTGCTGACTTAGAGCCCGTGTTCACGTTCACTATAGAATGCGTTGTCTGACAAAGCGATGGGCAAGTAGGAGCCTCGTAAGGCAGAAGACGGGTCACGCGATCGACGGCGGAGACTGTAACTGAAATGCGGAATGAATCAGTGCTGTACGAAACACATTACATTTTATTGCAATTTTTAAATTCATCAATTAATAATATGAAACTGCAACAGTCTGGGTAAATAAATTATATTTTCTGGTAATTGAATACCTAACAATTGCATCTTGTTGCAAAGTGAGCTGTAACCAGCAGTGCAGTAAGGAACTAAACTTGCGAAATATAGGATGACCAGGAGGGGGTGGAACTTTCTTCGATGAACGTTGTCGTAACACCAGTGCATGTGTTGCCTGGTTAGTCCTCTTCGATGCCTTCGTTTTTATTACTGCAGTATATTGAACCGTTCTCCTTGGCAATCAATATTGCCGACAACGAGCACTTTTTTGTACTTTTTATGTGTCATTACCATTCACGCACCATTAGTTTTTTGTACGCGACATACTGAAACTATAGTATTATAATAACTGCTTGTCGTTTTGTGTTTTGTAACAGACGTCTGCTGGTTTACCTCGTGTGACCTTTGACCCTGATGAGGGCTTTCTTCTGCAACCGGGAGAGACCATACAAGATTTCTGCAGCAAGGAGATGGAACCGGACGAAAGGCCCCCTGCGCCGTCGGCCCCGGTGCCCACGGGAAAGTCTCTGAATACGACCACAAAGGACATACAGCAGCGACCAGTCATCTGCGTCTTTAACGCTAAGTGAGTGTCAGATTATGCACTAAGTCAGCAATCAGACTTGTATTCGGGCCCCTCGGACCATTTCCTAACCTCACGTCAAAAGGCTCTCATGCCTCCTTCTCTTGTGGAGTTCCTTGAGGGAGCCAGCATTTCCTAAATACTTCTGGAACTGAGGTGGCATATAAAGGCTTCAGCCTTTCTTGGCGTGTTACATGGCAACAGCGAAGAACTGCCTTAAGTACGAGCACGACACACGTTCTCGAAAGACAAGGTCTGACGCTTAGCGTAGTCCCCCACTGCACTACACAAGGTTTGAAACACTTCACCGTGTGACGTCGAAGGCAGATGAGTCGATGCGTTGCGTTGTGTCTTACGCCGACATCAGCGATGCCTCAGGCATGGTCGGAGCGGAGCGTGAGGCAGAGTCGATGTGTGGCAAGCACGTCCCGGACAGCCAGTAGTAGGCCCAGGTCTGGAAAACGCCCGGATCCGAGTACAACGGACCGGCGCCGGCTGCTGGATCACACGGTAGAAGGGAGCCAGGCTCGTGCGGACCACAGGCACAGGTAGGCTTCGGGACCACGACCCGACGAGCGCTTCAGCCTGCCACTCTTTCGTTCCGATCCTTCTTCTCGAACGCCCCGTCGTCGTCTTCCTCTTCTCTCTCCCCATGGCTTGGCTTGACTTTCACGACACAATTCCGCCAGCAGCCGCCTCAGTAAATTCATCGTGTGTCTCACGTCTGGGAAAAAGATTACGTGTGAAATATGGACTGGATGCTCAATTTTATGCAAGAATGACAATATTTCTTCGCATAGCGATGAATTTTAACGTGCACACGGTTTTTTCGCGATATGGGTATCAGCTTTTTCCACTTACTTATTCAACGTTCACCTATTGTACCAGACAAAGAGCGAATGGTCGGCAAACTTTAGACCTCATTGCTTTCATTGATGCATTTCAATGGCCTGGTTTGTGAGTGCAAGTAATAAGAATAGTTTACAGCGTTTTAGACGTGGGTGAGACTAATTTTCATGACAGAGCCGCGTGAAGCTTATGAAAATTCTCTAATTTGGTCCCATGTTGTCTCCAATATTCTTCTTTGATTGCATTCCGATCGAGGGCGTGTTTCTAACCAAACAATACGATCTTACAGTATCCGTTCACAAGAATCCAAGTCCTGATCGGATGCAGACGCATGTGGGCGAATTCTTACTAGTGTCACAGTGCGGTGCCTCGGGGTTGAATTCATAGTTGTCGCGAATGGTTGGAATATTTGAAGATTATCGGTTCCTCTTGATCCTAACTCGTAAGTTCCATTTTCGGAGTGATCATGTTTTTTAAACATACAAACCAGGGTCGTACAACAAAAAGGGTTCTTTTGAAGCTGTTTGTCCTACGCTTTAAAATACTCTTGCTGGAACAGCCAAGGCACCAGCTTTCAGGTGTTGGTCACACGCCGGTAATACGGAAGATTACTAATCTCAACACTGGATGTAATTCGCGGCAAAGAAAAGGAAGGTTTCCTAGGCATACATTGTAGCACATGCAGATGGTAGAATGATAACGCATACGCTTCAAATATAGAGTTTTTGCGAGCTTTAACTACGTACGCGACACGAACCGCCATAGCATGCCCTCAGATACTGTTTGATATGCGATCAAGATTACATTCTTAGCGCGCTAACTTGAAGTCCATGCTGTTGCTTTCAGATACTGGCGGCTCCAGGACACCTACCTCCCTGACTTTATCCCGGTCCATTACTGCACGGCGATACTCTGGTATGGCTATGCTGTAGACGTGAAAGACGGCAGCATCGTGTGGAAGTACCCGAGTGCAAAGACGTACAAGAACTCCTTGCTAGTAATGCTTTACAACGGCCAACTTTTGCACCGGGGCAACAACATCTCCGTGTACTTCGCTTTGGGCGGAGCGCGCGAAGACAACGCCAACTTGTCTTTAATGGTCGGTAACCCCGAAACTCGGCGACGATTGGTGGCGTCCGTTTGGCTTGAGCTTAACAACCCGTTTCAACCGTGGACGGTAAGATTCATAGTTGCCAGTATACTTGCCCTCATACTTGCTAGAGTGATAAGCTGTTGTCTACCCAGAAACTGTTGTGCAAGGTTGTGGCAAGTTCGGGCAGCCTCACTAACCCATGGACGGTATGAATCATAGTTGCCAGTATACCTGCCATCATATTTGCCAGAGTCATACTCACCAGTGCGACTCATGACGTTCGCTTCAGATCTAAAAGACGTACACAGATCCAATGGATAAGTGATTGCGCGAACTTCAATCGCGACGCTGTGCATCAGAATCAGTTTAGCGTCATACTAAAAAAAAACAGTCCATACCTTCCAGGCTTTTCAGTAACAAAAGAATGCAAATAACATTATCTGGCGCTTTACGTGCCCGGGCCTCTTCTATTTTGCCTGCATCAAAATGCGACTGCCACGACCGAGATCGAGTCCGTGACCTTCGGGTCAGCTTTTGAGCACCCTAACCGCTACGCCACCGTGGTGGGCAAACATAGTTACTCTGTACAGTTACAGTGACTAAATTTGTTGTTCCTGTAATGTGTTACCTGAATAATTACTTTTTTGATCTCGTAATTTGCTAATCATGAATTAATTTAGGAAAACTACTTTCAAGGAAGTTGTTCATTATTTTTATATATGCGTTCTAATGTAAAATAGAATGTCCGCTTTTCTTAGGAAAAAACATTTTGCTAAGATATGAGAAAACAAACAGAAGTTTCGTACGAATTTTAAACTTCGATCGTGGGAACGAGCGAAATACACAGAAAAGACAAAAGGAATCTGAACAGAAATCCTTCAACAACGCTTCTGGAAGGCCACATTCCTCACATTCAAGCCAAGCTGATTCAACAATGCCCATACGCTTTGCCGACTATGAGACTGATAATCAGCATGATGGAGCTGTTTGAAAACCATAACATTATAACCGGGGGAGGAAGCTTATTTAACTGATGCCAGCATGGTGGTCACTTCAGGTAGCCAACTTTTCTTGTTTTTTTTCTCTTTTGAAGCACGTGAGCCCTACGTGTCAAATTATTGACGGCTCATGCTCGGAAGCATGCACCGTTCGGCATATATATATATATATATATATATATATATATATATATATATATATATCTCGAACATCGCAGAAGACGCTGCCACAATTCGCGTTCGTAAAGCCGCCAAGCAAGTAGCAAGAAAGCCGCGCCATGGAACGCCGTCCTGCACTCACCACGATGCTACGCCACGGGACCGGCACGAGACTCGAGGGGCAGAGGAAGAGACCGACGAAGTGGGAATCAGCGAGCAAGAGGCATTCTAGGCTGACCATTTTTAGCTTTGACTTTACGGGCACAAGTTCGCCCTAAATAAAGAGTTTATATAGTACCAGGTGCTATAATTATTTGTAACAATCTGGTGGACGTGCTGTGTATGATTCCAAGCCCACCACTGGCAAGGGAGAGAAGCCCAGATCCCAGAAGATTGATGCCAGCAGAATTGACACCTGTGCACCAACGCACGAGTCGCCGACTACGTGGAGAGCCGCCCGAGTTTGGCCCCCTAATTGACCCATCAAGACCTGTCGAGACCTCAAGCACAAGCGTCACTGCGATGGCCACCCAGTCGATGCCATCTCCATCTCACCTCATTGTGGATTCGCCACGTACACCAGAGGTCTTCCACGGTGAGACCTTTGAAGATGCCGAGGACTGGCTTGAAGGCTTCGAGCGCGTTGCACGATTGAATGGTTGGGACGAAGCCCGAAAACTTCGTTACGTTTACGTCGCCCTGCAAGATTCGGCACGTACGTGGTTTGAGAACCACGAAGCATCCTTGCCGTCGTGGGACGACTTCCGACGAGAGCTAATCGCAACCTATCCGAACACGGACCGCAAAGAGAAGGCAGAGGCTGCTCTTCAGGCAAGGAACCAACGGAATAAAGAGAGCGTGGCCATGTACATAGAAGACATGTCGCGGCTCTTCCGCCAAGCCGACCAAAACATGGCCGAAGAGAAGAAGTTGCGGCACCTAATGCGCGGAGTAAAAGAAGAGATTTTTGCAGGCCTGGTGCGTAATCCACCGCGAACTTTGGCGGTGTTCCGGTCCGAGGCATCGACCATGGAAAGGACACTACAACAACGTGCGCGACTGTACAACAGAGAATTCAGCGTCTCTTCAGTCAGGGCGGAGCCAACAACCCACCCCACCAACGTTGACGTCCTCCGAGAAATGGTGAGGGCTATTGTTAAGGAGGAGCTCCAAAAACTGCAACTCTCCAAAGTCCTCCAGCGATGCCATCATTCGCAGACGTTGTACGTGAAGAAGTGCGACAAGCAATTATTCAACCGCAGCCTCAGGTACCACACCACACGCAACCGGAACCTCAGCCACAGCTGTCGTACGCGCAAGTTGTACGGCGAGACATGAGACGCCCGAGCTTTGCACAAGCTCCCGTTATGCCACCGACCTTTCCTCGCAGTACGCCACTGCCGATGCCAGAAGCCAGACCCCGCAAAAGTGATGTATGGCGCACGGCAGACCGGCGGCCCCTCTGCTACCACTGTGGGGAGGCAGGTCATCTTTATCGGACATGCCACTACCGTCGGGCCGGGCTACGTGGCTTCCCAGTGAATGCACCCGGCCCTCGTAACGGTAAGCACCCTTACGAAATCGAAGAATATTTATCTTCGCGCTATGCATATGCAAACACTCAGCGACATGAATCGCGGTGGATTGCACCAATGCGCCATAGGTCACCGAGTCCACACCCATCATCTACTTTCCCGAGGCGTCGTTCACCAAGCCCTCGACGGGAAATCTATAACCAGCGACCTGTGGAGGCAGGGCCGCTGATTTTCGGAAAACTGAAAACCCTCTATCGCTAACCGGATCAGACGACGACACTGACACAATGACGGATAAGCGCAGTAATGGTGACGTGACATCCGAGCTACAAGTCAGAATCGACGACGTCGAAACCATAGCGTTATTAGACACAGGTGCAGACTACTCAGTAATAAGTAGCATGATCGCAAAGAAGCTGAAGAAAGTGCTCACTCATTGGACCGGACCGCAGATATGCACCGCCGGAGGGCATTTAGTCAACCCCATAGGAATGTGCACAGCGAGAGTGGGAATAAGAGACCTTGTGTACGTCTGCAGTTTTATTGTTCTCCCCGAATGTTCCCGTGAGGCAATTCTGGGCATGGACTTCCTGCAAGCGAACAGTGCCATCATCGACTTGCATAAATCCCAAGTTTCTTTCTCTACAGAGAACGCTGTTGCCGTGTGTCATGCGGAGCAACCAATTGTTTCGTCTCTTCGTATTGTGGATGAAGGTGTGACAGTGCCGCCACGTATCAGCGTGACAGTTTCTGTGAAAAGCGACGTTTTTCGTGAATATGCCGGACTAGGTGATGGAAATATCGAACTGCTACTCACAAAAGGGATACGCGTGGCGAGAGGTCTAGTGAACCTGCGGAACGGATACACTGATGTGCTATTGACTAACTTTACCAACGAGGTACAGCATATGGCGAAGGGAGCAGCCATAGCATCACTTCACGACTACGTACAAGTTTCAGATGTTTGCACCTTAGGAAAAGTACCCACAACGCCCTCAACAGTGGACAGTGTCCTCGAGAAAATAGATATTGACCGAGAGCTTCATCTCTGCAGAAAGACCAGATTGTGGAGTTGATCAAGGAATTCGCAGTGTTTTTTCTCTTCATCGAAAGTCGGACGTACACCTGTAGCAAAGCACCGTATTGTAATCGAAGGGCATCTTAGACCAGTATGTCAGCATCCATACCAAGTAGCCCCGAAAGAAAGGGAGGCGATAAAGAAGCAAGTACAGGAGATGCTCGACGACGATGTCATGCAGCCCTCCAAAAGCCCATGGGCATCGCCGGTAGTACTGGTGAGGAAGAAGGACAACACCATGCGGTTCTGTGTTGATTACAGAAAACTCAACCTCGTCACGAAGCGAGACGTGTACCCACTTCCACGAGTCGACGATACGTTGGATAAACTGCGCAATGCTCACTTTGTTTCGTCGTTGGATCTAAAGAGCGGGTACTGGCAAATAGAAGTCGATGAACGAGATCGGGAAAAGACGGCGTTTGTGACACCCGACGGACTCCAGAGTTCAAAGTACTCCCATTTGGTTTGTGTTCTGCTCCCGCTACCTTCCAGAGGATGATGGACACTGTGCTCTCCGGCCTCAAATGGCAGTCATGTCTTGTCTATCTTGATGACGTAGTAATTTTTTCCACTACGTTCGAGCAGCACGTACAGAGATTGAGAACGGTACTAGACGCTATTCGTATGGCTGCACTTACAATCAAACCCGAAAAGGGCCACTTTGGATTCCGGGAGCTTCGGTTCCTCGGGCACATTGTCAGTTCTCACGGTGTCCACGCAGATCCGGATAAAATCACTGTGGTTGAAAATTTCCCAAGGCCAAGAGACAAAAAAGCTATGCGGCGTTTCGTGGGGCTTTGTGCCTACTATAGGCGCTTCGTTGAAAACTTCTCCAAGATTGCGGAACCACTGACACGGCTTACGAAGGAAGGTGTACCATTTATCTGGCACCAAGAGCAAGAAGACGCCTTATTTGAGTTACGACGGCGTTTGCAGTCACCTCCCATACCCGCTCATTTCGACGAAGATGCCAAAACAGACATTCATACGCCCGCCAGCAACGTTGGCCTCGGTGCTATTCTTGTTCAATGGCAGAACGGGGAAGAAAAAGTTTTTGATTATGCAAGCCGCACTCTTTCGAAAGCTGAGTATAATTATTCAGCTACGGAAAAGGAATGTCACGCAGTTATGTGGGACATCAGTAAGTTCCGTCCATATTTATACGGTAGACCACTCCGAGCCATCAGTGACCATCATTCATTGTGCTGGCTTGCGAACCTCAAGGATCCTTCCGGAAGACTTGCTAGATAGAGCCTGCGTCTACAAGAATATGACATCACCGTAGTCTACAAGTCTGGCCACAAGCACAATGACGCGGTCTGCTAGTCACGAGCGCCAGTCCAGACCTCGTTTCCTGAGCATGAACAAGACTCCGCATTTCTTGGAGCTGTGAATGTGTCGGAGATAGCTCATGATCAGCGAATGCACCCAGAATTACTTCTGCTCATTCAATACTTAGAGGGGCAGCAAGTCGATGTACTGCGAGTTTTCGTCCGTGGACTACGTTCCTACGCGTTCCGCAACAACGTTCTCTACAAGAGAAACTTTCAACACACCAGTGAAACGTTCCTACTGCTGATACCATCATCACTGCCAGCGGAAATTTTAGACGCGTGTCATGATGACCCATCGGCAGGTCACTTGGGCATTAGTAGGACTTTGGCAAGAATTTGCCAGAGATATTACTGGCCAAAATTGATGGATTCAGTACAGCATTACGTAAGATCATGTCGAGAATGCCGAAGACGCAAAGTACCACCCCTAAAACCAGCAGGTCTTTTGAAACCGATAGAGCCACCGAAAATCCCGTTTGAGCAGGTCGGAATGAATTTGCTAGGACCATTTCCTATGTCATCGTTTGGGAAGCGCTGGATAGTTGTAGCAACCGACTACATGACCCGGTATGCCAGGACGTCATCTCTCACAAAAGGAACAGCAATTGAAGTGGCTCAGTTTTTTGTGACCCAGATAGTGCTGCGACATGGCGCACCTAAAGTTCTTATAACTGACAAAGAAACTGCGTTCACTGCCAGGCTAGTACAGTCTGTCATGAAGCTAACGCACACCGACCACAGAAGAACTACCGCATACCATCCGCAAACTAACGGGTTAAGTGAAAGGCTGAACAGGATGCTTGCTGACATGATCTCGATGTATGTGGACGTTGAGCATCGGACTTGGGACACCATATTACCGTATGCTACATTTGCATACAATACCGCAGTACAAGAGACAACCCACTTCACGCCATTTCAACTTGTTTATGGTCGGACAGTAATAACGACATTAGACGCGATGCTGCCTGTCAACAGCACGAATTAAGAGGACCCTGGCATAAGCGAATATGTAGAAAGGGCAGAAGAGGCGCGACAACTAGCACGGAACCGCATCATTTAACAGCAGGACGTCGACGCGCACCGTTATAATCTAAGACGAAGGGTTGTTCAGTACTCCCCTGGAGACCAAGTGTGGGTCTGGACGCCTGTACGTGCACGTGGCCTATCAGAAAAGCTTATGCGGCGCTATTTTGGCCCTTACAGGGTTCTTCGTCAGCTAGGCCAATTAAACTACGAAGTGATCCCTGAAGGTCAAGTAGGCACAACACGACGCCGGAATCTCCCGGAAGTTATACATGTAGTACGGATGAAACCGTACGACGACAGGAACTCAACAAGTGAACTGACTCCCGTCGTCTAAGACAAGGACCAGTCCTATTGTTTAGAAACTCTCAGCCGGCTCTATGCATCGGGGCGATGCGTGCTAGGAGGGGGACTAATGCCACAGCTTGAACATCGCAGAAGACGCTGCCACAATTCGCGTTCGTAAAAGCCACCAAGCAAGTAGCAAGAGAGCCGCGCCATAGAACGCCGTCCTGCATGCGCCACTGATGTTACGCTACGGGACCGGCACGAGACTCGAAGGGCAGAGGAAGAGACCGACGAAGTTGGAGTCAGCGAGCAAGAGGCATTCTAGGCTGACCATTTTTAGCTTTGAGTTTACGGGCACAAGTTCGTCCTAAATAAAGAGTTTATATAGTACCAGGTGCTCTAATTATTCGTAACAATATATATATATATATATATATATATATATATATATATATATATATATATATATATATATATATATATATATATAGAAGGGAAGGCGTGTCAGGTCTGGGTATTTTCTATATTGAATGAACTTGCAGATAGCATATTTGAAGAGGAAATTGCATTTACTAACGTTTCAGCCGTGGCACGGCCTTCGTCAGAGTAAGTAGGTACGATACAATTTAGCCGCTTTATAGGCTCACGTGATGAACTCTCGGTACAGCAGCTCGGGCGATCAAAGTGAAAAAAAATTGTAATCTGTCAGAACCTTGCCACAAGGTGCGTGTGTGTGTGTGTGTGTGTGTGTGTGTGTGTGTGTGTGTGTGTATGCGCTGTTCGTACTATGCTGATAGTGCAGGAAAGCATGTTCTGCGAGCGGCTAACGCTATAGACAGTAAAAATGAACAGCTGTACTTTCACCGAAAGCAACCAGTAGACTCACTGAATGGCTGTCACCTCAAGTGACAACCTCATATTTTTATGAACTAAAATCGCTAATTATTTGCCTCTTGCATGAAAACAAGTTTATGCAAAAAAGGTTGCCATGTTTTAAATAAAACGCTGTACCCCGCCAAAAAGGGAGTACTGTGCATGAAAGAGTTCACGAAAAGGCTGTTTTGAAACACGTCCACAGCGGGGAATCGACCCAATAGCTATGATCCTGGAGTTTAATTTCTGTGTCATTGATGCTGCTTACCAACGACGTCTCGAATAATATTCATATTCATATTTATTTCAGAGAATTACAAATAACAAAATGTGCATTTGTTCTTTCTAGAAGAAGCCAAAAAGGCAATAATGCCTGATTGAATGTCACGCCCTTTGTTAAGGCCCACATTATTGAGTAATTAAATTCATATTTCAATTCAGTATCGTTTGAGGAATTTGTGGCAAAGTCATCAGTAATACTAAGAAATTGTAATTAGTTTGAAATGTTATACTACCATCTGTTGTAACCTGAGCGAAAATCATTTTTTTCATGCAGTGACTATCACAAGGCACCTTCTTGATTGATTGATATGTGTGGTTTAACGTGCTAAAACCACCTTATGATTATGAGAGACGCCGTCGTGGAAGGTTCCGGAAATTTCGTACCTGGGATTCTTAGCGTGCACTAAAATCTGAGCACACGGGCCTACAGCATTTTCGCCTGCACTGAAAATGCAGCAGCCGCAGCTTGGATTCATTCCCGCGACCGGCGGGTCAGCAGCCGAGTACCTCGGCCACTAGATTATCGCGGTGGGGCAAGGCGCCTTTTTGCATTAAGTAGCTGCATAAAAAAAACTGCCCGCAGCTTCCCTCGGGGGAACACTGAGGAGGATGCGGAGCATATAATTGGTTAACGGGGTGTTAAAGTGCGACTTACTTGGGTCGATGGCTAAATTGGTTAACGTGGTTGTGAAATGGGGTGTTAAATGAGTGAACACGTACGACACGTATGCGAAATGGCGGTGTTTATTTATTGCGACGAACTTTGAGCACGATGGCTTTTAGATGCCACTTTGGCCGGCGCTGGTCGAAGGGACGTCGATCATTGCTACCTCGGACGTCGACGCGCCGTACAAACTAACCGACGAGCGGCAACTGAGCGAGCGAGCACCGACCTTGAGTATATATACAGCGCGACGGCGCATGCACTGTAAGCTGTCGAATGTTCGAGAAGGGGGAGAAGCGTAACGGCGCATGCGCGCGCGTCAGCTGCCGATGTTCTCGAAGCGCGACGGCGCATGCGGGCGCGTCAGCTGCCGATGTTCTCGAAGCGTGACGGCGCATGCGCGCTACATTATACAGCTAGCGAATGTTCGTGAAGAGGAGAAGCGCACGCGGTGTGTAGAGGAGGAAGGGTGCACAGATGGTGGAGGAGTGAAGCGCGCGCGGTGTGTAGAGGAGGAAGGAATGCACAGATGGTGGAAGAAGGAGGAGGAAGCTTGCGGACGGCGCCGCACTACAAGCCTCGAGTATTAGGTGCTCCGCATCTAAAAGTCATCGCCCATTCGAAGAAGTCACTTTCTCGAAATTTAACTCTCGCACGAAGCAAAACCGAAACACATAGGTAGCGTTTCTCAAGTGTTGCGTTAGGAAACGCGGTGATGATCTGTGTAGTAGACTTCCGTTATGCACAGTAACCTTTACCATGCCATTCTTAAACATAGCTGTGGAACATTTCACCAAGATCAGTAATGCAACTGGGTCGTTAATGTTTCACGCAGGGAGTGAACGTGGACTGGGACTATCCGGGAGAACCATGCAACCCCGGAACGGGCAGCGGCGCCTTCGTTGAGCTGATCAAGGACTTAAAGAGACAGTTTATTGATGTCATCATAAGCGTTCCACCAGTGAAGTCACGGCTACATGTCTACAGCCTGGACAAGGTCATTGGTTTAGTCGACTTTATCATCATCAAAACGCACATGCACACTGCGAACCCATCGATGCGTGAAGTCGTCAGATGCAGCGGGGATCACAGCGACGCGGCTGACGTCTTCAACGCGGCACTCAGCAGCATTCCCAAGACGGATGACGATTGGCGTCTAGGATACAGTATTTCGGTGCGTCGGCCACGATGAAAGCGGCGTAGGTTTAATGTAGTCGCGGTCCTAAGGGGAACGCGTGTCTAATCGGTAATCATGGCGTTCGACATTGCTGCCTCCACTATCACTGGTCATCTTTTCCTTTAATGTGAAGAAATGTGTACATTTGTTTTCTTTCTGTTGGTTACTTTTATTTCTAAAGTGAAGTTCCTAATGCCAGCCCTTATGTAGTACCTACAATAAGGTTCTTTCAGGAAAGTAACTTGACTTACTGACTGCTCAACCACCCAAGTGTTTATTAGATCTTATTAGATCTGTCCTTAGGTGTAAGCTAGAGGGCGTTAGGGAGCTTCCAACGCCATAATCTAGGCATCGAAGGGGGGGGGGGGGAGGTACGCAAAGTCTGCGCTGCGCCTTCATTCAGTTGGAACTGTCCAGTCATTCCTGGAAGCGCGAAGTTCTATCCATGAACGTTTTTGTAAAAATAATGTCCAGGGAAGACTCATGGTCTTGCCTTCAAAGAGCTGTTCTCTTTCCGCCGTTATTGTAGGAAATCTGAAAACCAAAGGCAGGTAATTGGTAACGAAAGGCAGGTATTTGTAAAAAACACACCGTCGCTTGATTTTCACTGTCGCTTTTATTGAGAAGACTGATCTTTGGTGACGACCAATAAGAAAGGGAACCTCACTAAAATAAAACTTGTTCCGCCCCCCTCTTTTTCTAGAGAGAACCCTGAGAACAATGGGCACTGTCCATACTATGGCTACAAGTTGGCCCTTCCGATTATCACAAAGTCAGTCAAGCGCTCTCCTCGGTATATCTACGCATGTGAGAAGGTGGTCTTTCAACCTAACTATGCAGGAGAGTTTTTAAATCGCCTCGCGAATTTGGCCGGGTGATCTTGAATGCCACAAATGACAACGTCGCCTCAACGGGCGTTTCCGCTAACAATGTATAGCCATTAGTCTCCACTTCGATATGTTCAAATGCGCAACACTGCACAATGTTGGGTTCACCGGAGCTCGCTCTTTTATACGCTGTACTCACGTCTCTCACATCTAGGTAAAATGCGGGAAGCTTTCGCGCTTGACAGCACAACTCTCGGCCATCATGTCCGCTTTAATCAAGGTCTCGGAATCGATTTCATGCTGGTTGCGCAGACCCAAGAGAAGGGTACAGGGCGTGAATCTCATTGAATAGGTAGTAAAGCTTATGTTGTTTTTCTTAAAGTGATAACAATTACGAAATTGTTTTGTAAAAATTCTGCTACCCGCGGTTCACGTCGTTCACCGTCGGCCAATATACGGTGCTTTCCATAAGCGGAATATCGCAATGAAAGCCAATAATGTAGACTAAAGCCCCGCGCCTTCTCTGTGTAACCACGCGTTCAAACATATAGACACTCGATTACGTGAAACTGCTTAGAAAAAAATGCCGTATCCTGCACTCAGTTGCGCAAGCGTTGAAACAGCAATACCGTACGATTTGGAACACTAATATGGTTGCTTCTATGGTTTGTTTCTAGGCCTTTGCTAGGTGATGCATGTTGTTTCTAAGTCGCCTTCAGGTCGCTGCTAGACTTTAAATGGCTGATGCTAGGTTGTCTTCTTCTTAATTCTCCCCACAAATAAATTCAAATTAAACCAGAGGCAGACACACCCACTACACGGGCGTGCCATCATTGGCCGAGGTCTCGCATCACGGCAGGGTCTCACTACGCTGTAAAGAATAATAAAAATATCGATTCCAGAAGCTACACTTCCCACAAGCATGATATAGGGCTTAGTACGACACACTAGGGTCCTTTTCACCATCTGCAATTCGTTAACGAGCACTTAACTCTGTATACACACGGGTGGCTTGCATTTGGACCCCAGCAGAATGCTGCAGCCTTTGTCGGGAATCCTACCGGTGTTCTCGGGCTTCGCAACGCGGCCTGTTATTTGCTGATCGACTATGGCGGGTCAGTTAGGATGCGATAAGAATCATTAACAAGTTCTAAAGTGAGCCCACCATTAAAGGGGAAGTAGCAGAGGGAATGGAAAATTGTTAAAAGCTCAATGCCACTTCTTGTCCAGTAATGATCATGGTGGCATAATTCAGCTGTAATGTGTCTCTGGAGTGTGACCACAATAGTTTTGTCGATGCAATACAATGGAGCCACGCACGCACTGAAGGCGCACTAACTCGAAAAATAAGAGACCGGTGGGACCACGGACCAAGGTGGTTTGAAATAAAATATTTTAAAAAATCTCCTTGGACTGGACTGTTCTCGCAGGTGGCTCCGGAGACGTTCGTAGCACCGGCCGCTCAGCTGGGGGCTCCCGTCCTGGGCACGGCGCCGTGGGACAACCAAACCCGTCAACCCGGCCGGACGAGCTATGCGTCCGTTTGCCAGGAGAAGCCAGTGATAAGAACCAACTCGCACCCGTTGTGCCTCGTGGTCGCCCGACAAATGGAGAACCAGAACGTGCTCGTAAGCGATATTCGTGAATGAGTGGGACGTTGGCACTATTGGGATACATACATACGTACATACAAACGTGCATACATACGTACATACATACGTGCATACATACGTGCATACATACGTGCATACATACGTGCATGCATGCATACATACATACATACATGCATACATGCATGCATGCATGCATGCATGCATACATACATAGAAACATACATACATACATACATACACACGTACAACTTCAGTGGCTTCGTTGCCGTAACGTCGCGATCAGTGGTAAAACAGCAGTGCTAGCGACAACATATTTCCATTTTATGGCTTCACATGCCTCCATAGTAGTTTTGCCTCTAAATGACTACACGAAAACCCAGCCTTCTTATCGAGATTTACGGATCTACAGTCGCAACACATGTAACGTACAACAGCTACTCCATATAGGGATGGATGCGTGCACAATCCACAAAGAATTTAGGTTTTCTTGAACTTTCGCTGAGAGTGTAATTGCTTGCGTGTGTCACACAAGTGTCATCATGCCAAACACTAAGCATGCTTTACAGAGTTTCTGCACTCAGTTAGTCTGTCAGTCGGTCTGTTAGTGGGTTAGTTGGTTTCTTGTTTGGTTCGTTGGTTTGTTGGTCTGTCCATTTGTTACTTAGTTGGCTGCTAATCAGTCTATCTAGCGAATTTTTCACCAACAATGTCGAAACTTTTGCCTCTAGCCCTTTGACCAAAAGTGTACCCGCAAGCGACACTGTTCGCACAGTTTCAAACAATGTGGCATTTTAGGGGCGACGCTACCTAAGGTCAAGGCTTGTCCGTCGGCGGCGTTGGCGAGCGCCGCAGCCGAGATGACGGTGATGCAGAAGACGAAGAAGAAAAGGATGACGAACATGGACGGCTGGCTTGAGCATCTCGATATATATGATACATTTAATATGGCTAGCAGCAACACACAACTACCAGAGGAACGTGCGTAGTCTTGTCTTTGCCGACTTCAGGTTAGATGCGATAACACAAAGCAGTAATTATGAAGGCAAAGCGAAATTCACAACTCAATACATTAGACCAGTTATCACCAATAACCCTTGTAAATAACTGTACACCGCTCTGTCACTCATTTACACGAGTGAGTGGGCAGAGTCACAGGTGATTTACAGTAACACCGAAGGATCCCACTGCTTCGCCCACTCACCATCATTTACTTCTTGGATATAACATGTTTTTTTTCTTGTTTAGGTAAATGCCTTGCTCTTGATGAAAACCCTGCAATGACGTTTGTCCAGGTTGCAACTTTCTCCGACGAGCGGGCACTCGTGGAACGCATGAACCTGACGTACTCGAGCAACATGGCCTTGGCACCGGTGGCGGTGTACGACATTGACCTGGACGACTTTGCCGGCGAATGCGGGAACGGCCTGTCGCCGCTCATACGAGCTCTGGCCACAGGTCCCGGCTGACTTTTTAGATGACGACATCAAAGGAGCCTCAGATGACACGTTCGACGACGTGCAAATAACTGTTGACGAGCTTCATGACAGTATTATATGCTCTTTATTGTGTGGCGGGGCTCAGAAATTTCCTTAGAAAGAAACAGAATCGAATTGCTCGATGAAATATACCTGATTTCTCTAACTTTAAGGCCTTATGTTGCGTTAGCACTATGGGGAACCATTCCCACCGTAATGTGGACGCAAAATAGCGTGCCTGTTTTGGGTTTTATTTTGCGAATGATAAACGCTTCTACCGCTAAATTAAAAGCGTGTGTGGATGACACTGGGTAACTTCAACAACGTCAGAAAAACACGAGATGGCAGATCCTGACCAGTTTTCTCTGACAAAATCACTACAATAATCACTAACGACCGTAAGGCTGTGTAATTTTCAGCCAAAAACAATGTAAAAAACAGTATACAAAAGCAATGTAACGAGAATAAGTAATTGTGTCTAATGGACCATTATTCAAGATGAGGCAGTATAAAAATAGTCACCCAGGTCTTGCAGCAAGAATGTTTGCAAAAATACGAGAGCGCTGTCGTTGTCGAAGAATCGTGCATCGCCATATAAGTATAAGACAAAGTGAAATTGCTAACTATTGTCGAAACAAGGGTGAACTTGTACGAAAGATATGCTGGTCAACAAAAATGTGTTCAGAGTGCATAAAGTGAAAAGAATCGTGTTGTCTTCACGTTGTATTGAAAACTTTTCGTCATACTTTCTTATACCTGTCCATTCATCACTCTTACGAAAATGGTGTCTTCACGTTGTATTCAAAAATTTTCATTGTGCTTTTTTATACCTATCTATTCATCACTCTTACGAAAATGGAGAATAGCTCTTTCATACTGCTTCAATAATCAATACTAATTAAATGTTCTGACTCTCAGCTTGTTGAAGCGGTGTCCCCAATGTTCATCTTTAAATGCAGTAATGTTCCTCCCACGTCAAAATCAAAATGACTAACGCCTGCCTAGCGTGGCGAGTAACACAATTAGACCTGGAGAGAGCATCCATTCTCGACGGGTATACTGTACTGGTAATCACGATAAATAGCCCCGCTGAGCTAATATTAGTTAAACAATATGACGGCAAAATGAGGCAAACTTGTGGTTATCAAATCCTCGTAATGGAAAGGGACGAAACTGGCACGTTTCACTCTGCCAGCGAGACGGCATTCTTTACAAAATCCGGATACGAAGTAGTTCTCACACGGTGACTGCATAATAGACTTGCTGTCCTTTTCCCCGAAAACCACACGGCGTAGCGGCGTTATATAGGCTTCTCTAGGACTACAGGTCTCGAGATGTGCTTTCAAAATGTACATGATCACATGAAAATAAGACCTGTCCCGTGCAGCAAAGCATCTTCTGGAACGTAGATGTTCAACGTAAGTAGGTGGACCTTTGAGAGCGCCACTGCTGTTTAGTTGCTGTAGCTGGCGACATCTGGAGGGATTACAAGATAAAAAAGGAATCTGCCTATTTCAGTACATAGAAATTGGCAAGGAGAGTATAGAAATTGTGGCAAGGAGAGCACAAAGCCGTTGGTGTTATGGCTCGATAAAATGGATAGACAGGTACGACAAAAGAGCTTTTCATTTGTTCGCATTTGATGTCCAACTTCATGGGGCCACGCTAATAAAAAGAAGGCTTGGCCCAACGCGAACAGTTATGGTTCAATTTATTTATGGGAACGCAAAAAATGCTTCGAAATGGTTCGTGAAGGTTTTTATTTGTAGGTAAAAAATGAAGTTACAGTAATAATAACGTTGTATTTGTGGTATACCTACTTGCGCAACTGTAAAGAACATGAAGTCGGTGAGAGTGAGCGACTGAGTGAAAGAGTGAGTGAGGAAGTAAGTGAGTATGAACTTTATGGAGGCCCCGAGAGAAAAAAAAGCGGTGCTGAAAGGCCCCCTGCCCCAATTCCGGCGGCTCCACCAATGTCGGGGCAGGCAGACAGAGTCCTTCGGCGACGGCCCGGTCCCTCTTGACATCCTTGAGCTGTGCGATGGGCTCTGTGCTTCGAATGCCCGAGTCCTAGGAGGACTGTTCAGAAACGTGTGTGCTCATGTTGGCAGGGAACAACCAGAGCATGTGGTCGAAGTGGTTACAATCGTGTCACAGTGTGGGCTTACAGTAGAGAACTTGGGACTCATCCTGCTTAGTGTCCTTGGTGGTATGTATATATGGGTCTGCCACTCTGTGTAAGTGATTGCTTGTACTCACTCGACGTTTGTGTGAGGAGAAAAAATTCAACATTCTAACCTATGATGAGAGGCGTGTTCGTGGTATGACACGAAGGGAGTTTCGTAGTCGAGGTTCCCGCAGGCTGCATCAAAGGAACAGAAGTGAAACTCGATTTTCTCGTTCTTAAAGACAGTACAAGTGATTGTACCACAAACTATTATCAATTACTGGAAGGAAGCTTCTATGAGTTTAGCATCTATTTTCGCAGAAGTGAATATCAGATTTTATGAGCAGTCTCAGTGTGTGTGCCAAGGCAGTTAGACCTAATTTCATCAGGCTGGTGTGTTTGCAAACTTGCATCGCATAGTTTTATACATAAATAAATTTTACGCATCGGAGCTTTCACCTGAAAGCACGCAGAAGTCACACTGCGGACTTCACACGTTTGGCCTACATTTTTTTATAATGCAGTATCTACGCACCAGGCGGTGGTACGTAAGCCTGAATTCGATGCACTGCAGTATATAACATTTTTTGAAGTAAGTATTTAAACCTGTGAGGACAAGGACGTAGAGAAAAACCTATTTAGCTGTTCAATTCTTTTCCCCCTTCCCTGAATTAAGGTTTGTTGTTCTTCACAATTTCAGTACATAAATTAAGTGACTTGAACTGCTCACAATTAGATTCTCACGCTCGTCCTGGTCATGTTACCCTGACTATAGTACAACGTTAATGTTGCTATAAGGTGGCAGGTTCTTTTTTCTACTCTTTTTGACAAATATATTTAGTGGTATAAAACAATTACCGATATAGATTAGTTGATCCTTTTGTTTAGGTCGTTTTCCGGTGACCATCTGAATAATTTATCCAGCGACTGAGGACGCCGGTATTAGCACTCCTGTCGGAATGAAAACAGTGCCTTCTACATGTGTTTTATATTTAGTGGCAGCATTATTTAGCCTTCGCTAATAGAAACAAAAACACGACCATTTTTTGCGCGCCCCAGTAAAGGCAAATCACGTTCTCCAACCGGAAACGAGAACTTTGCCGGAGACACGATATGAGTGGTTAATATTGTCCAACACTTCACCTATCCCCTTCAGAGGTCCGCGCTAGACTGCCGGCCCTCCTTCAGTGACGTCACACTGACGCAGTCAAACGGGACCGGTGGCGATGGCTCGTATGAGCGGGGACATTCCTCTCCCACACTTTCCGTAAAAGTCGTCAAGGTCGATGTCGAAAACTGCCACGGGAGCCATGGCCATGTTGTCCGAGTACGTCAAGTTCATGCGCTCCTTGAGCGCCCGCTCGTCTGCGAACGTTGCCACCTGGACAGACGTAATTAGAGCATTTTATCTCAGAGGTGTATGCAACTATGTCCCATTGGATGGATGTCTGCGACAGCACGCTTTGAAAAGTCTACGTGGTGCATCGCACCACTGAGACAATAGACTCATTACCGTACGTCCAACACACACACACACACACACACACACACACACACACACACACACACACACACACACACACACACACACACACACACACACACACACACACACACACACACACACACACACACACACACACACACACACACACACACACACACACACACCTTTCAAACTTAGGCGATGCGTGTTCGGAAATATTCATATTGTTACGTGAAACATAGCCATAGCATTAGATATATACCTTTCCTCAAATATATGCCTATAACAATAACATCTAAAGCTATGAATTCTTCACACGTTTGTTATGTTAGTGTTTTATAATGAACAAAGGACTATCATCATAGGAATCGGTCATCACACTTATGTAAACCCACCACGCTATTCTTGATAAGTGATTCTAGTGATAATTCATGGTGCGTAGCGTGGGTTTGTCATTATCAAGCCCACTTTTTAAGTGCGCGTATGCTGGTTACGCAAAGTGATAAAACGAACGCTGAGATTTTCGGTTGCTCAGACTGACTACGTTTCGCGTATGTGCATTTACGATGAGAATTGGTTTGAAGAGAATGCAAGTGCGTATAGCCAACGGACTAGTTTTTGTCTAAAAGGAACATGTGTGACCACGCGGCTTTGTGCACCAAGTTAACTGCATGTTCCTCGAGCTGAAGCATTGTAGAAAGGTGAGCCACATTGGTCATCTCATTAAATGTAGGCCACCATTGTACGTGCGACGAATGTTTACAGTTCGGCGCAGGGCTAAAAAACACAGTGAGCAGAGAGCGCATAATAAAAGCCACACTAGTAAACAATTTTTAGAGGCCAGTCATTAAAAGAACTCATATATTCAATCGTGCATACCTTCACACCCGGAGAACACTTTTTCACGTTCTCGAGGCATACCTTAACGATAATCGATTCCGAAACTAAACTGCGTGTTTAAATAGTGGATAGGACCGTGTGTGCGCGTATGTAATATGTATGTATGTATGTATGTATGTATGTATGTATGTATGTATGTATGTATGTATGTATGTATGTATGTATGTATGTATGTATGTATGTATGTATGTATGTATGTATGTATGTATGTATGTATGTATGTATGTATGTATGTATGTATGTATTGTCATGTTTCTTACGACCAACTTGGTTTAATGGGTTCGTTGAGTCGACTAGCCAAGCAGCAGCTCAGACAGATCGTCGTTGTCTTCTTTCACTCCTGGATCTCAACCAAGCATATAATGTGGCAATAGTGCCCCTTTTGAAAACATCGACTCGATGCTCATAAAGAAAAAAATGAAGGCATACACACGCAGATACAGAGAACTAAAAGAGGGAGAGTGCCAGTACTCGCAGCGCAAATGAGGTAATTTTGCCAATGCTTGCGCCAAGCGAAAAAAGAAAAGGCATAAAAACACAGGAGAACACGAACAGCAGCAGCAGCACAATGTCACGGCTTGTCGCAACACGTGAACCACAAGGACTACTGTGTGAAGTAGGGCTTCAGCCTAACGACATGCACGGTTTCGGGCCGAAGCTGTCGACGAGAAGACGCTGCGCCGTCCGGAAATACCTCGTAGGTGACACGTCTAAGAACCTTGTACGGTCGAAAATAACGGCTTAGGAGTTTTTCGGATAAGCCTGGTCGCCGGACAGGGATCCACACCCACACTCGGTCCCCAGGGTGGTAGGTGACGTTTCGATGGCGGAGGTTGTAACGTCGTGCGTCTTCATCTTGTTGGTGACTGGTGTTTATGCGAGCTAGCTGACGAGCTTCTTCGGCGTGTTGAGTGTATTGCTCAGCGTCTGGAGCGATTTCATTGCTTTGGTCACACGGAAGCATAGCATCGAGCATGGTTCGCACGTTGCGTCCGTAAACGAGTCAGAAAGGCGGAAATCGCGTTGTTTCTTGCGTTGCCGTATTGTATGCAAACGTAATGTATGGAAGAATTTCATCCCAGGTTTTGTGTTGTACGTCAACTTACTTCGACAGCATGTCCGCTATGGTCTTGTTAAGTCTCTCTGTCAGTCCATTCGATTGCGGGTGATAAGGCGTCGTTTTTCGATGACTTGTGCAGCTCAATTTAAAAATGTCCTCCATCATTCGTGCTGTAAATGACGTCCCTCTGTCCGTAATCACGCATGACGGGGCACCTTGCCGTAGGACGATTTGGCGCACGAAGAACTGCACGCCTTCAGAGGATGTGCCATGGGGTAACGCTTTTGTTTCAGCATAACGAGTAAGATAATCTGTCACAACTATAATCCATTTGTTCCCAGAGGACGACAAAGGGAAGGGTCCAAAAAGGTCCATTCCCACGAGGTCAAACGGTGTCTGTGGTGGTGCGATCGGCTGGAGCAGGCCTGCGGGTCTCACAGGCGGAGTCTCACGGCAGCCTTTAACGTATCGATGTACTCTAGCTGATAGTCGCGGCCAGTAATACTGTTGGCGTACTCTGGCGAGAGTTCGCGAATAGCCCAAATGTCCTGACGTGGGCTCGTCGTGGCACGCAAGGAGGATCTCGTCCCGCATTTCGGTAGGAACAACAAGTAGGAAGGCTTTGTCGCTACCACGGGCGTTTTTCTTGTATAGAATGCCTCTTCTAAAACAAAAAGAGGACAGTTTGCGAGCAATGTATCGAGGGACCTGAGAGTTCCGGCCTTCCAGGGAATCAATAGCTGGGCGTACGTTTGTATGTATTTACGTACGCACGTACGTACGCATGTATGCATGTATGTGTGTATGAATGTATGTATGTATGTATGTATGTATGTATGTATGTATGTATGTATGTATGTATGTATGTATGTATGTGCGCACGCGTAATTACAGCGCTCTTGAGGGCCACTTACTTGAAGAGTGTGGCTGTCTTTTTGCCGGGCGACCATGAGGCATAGTGGGTGCTTGGGCGTTCTAATCACTGGTTTCTCTTGGCACACCGATGCATAGCTCGTCCGGCCGGGCTGACGCGTATGCCTGTCCCACTGCGACGTACCCAGGACGGGAGCTCCCAGTTGAGCGACCGGGGCTAAGAACGTCTCAGGTGCCACCTGCGGACAAGGCCCTATGCCACTGCTGGTCCATTGTCTTCTGCGCGAGCTCATTGCTCTGTGTGTCCATTGTATACCATCAACAAAAAGATGCTGCTTACAGGCAAGGTACAGAATGGGAGGGGATGTAGCGAAAGATGCCCCCGTGAACATTGTCGGATAATAGAAAGATTTCGTTCTAACGTATTTTTCACTCCCTACGCCCTCCCGCCTTAAACACATTGGTCAGCTACGTTTCGAACACCTTACGAATAATGAGAAATAACAGACAATGGCGTCGAGAGAAGTATGGGATGTTATTAGAAGTAATTGTAATGTGATTCTGAAGAAAGAGAAGTGGACTAAAGCGTAACTTGCCACCAACAGTATTCGAACCTGCGACTTTCAAATAACGCGTTCGATTCTCTACAACTTTGCTATGGTGGTGGTCGTCCCCCTGTACGCTTTGTAAGGCATATATTTGCACCTAAACGTGGAAACGTCAGTGAGCGCCAGCCTGTTGCTATTGCAGTGTGTTTGGAACACTCCTTTTTGCTTGTTGCCGTCACGTAGGCTATGAGAAGTTTGACGTATATAAATGAATACGTCATGTGATGATATGAAGGTGTGTATGGTGATATAAAGGTAATGACAAATCTTATCAATTTGGCAAGCAGCGACGCTAACACATCACGATATTTGTAGCCCTTGTGTCGACACCGCTGTGCTCGTACCTGAAAGTTGATTTTCATTGTGTTTGGTGAAGCATCGAAGTCCCGGTGTTCGAAGAGATACAAATATTGATTTCACGTGATGGCCAGCGCTGGCCGATTGTCTACCACGGTGGCATACGCGTCTGCGAGGTGGCAGAGTCACTTGCGAAAGTTTTAGAACCAACCGGGCTTCAAACGGATATCTGCGAACGTCTCAGATTGTTAGACCGAACGAGCACGTCCGTAGAGAAGTCTATCGTGTATTATTTAGGTGACCTACTAATTGACCCACATGTAGCCATTGTATGGAATAGGGCTGTGAAACATGCGGCCCCGCGAAACCTATCAATTGCGGCCCGCCGGACCACGCATGGCTGCTTCTTCTCTCATATTTCAATGGGAATGCATTTCTTAATAGGGATATGTCAGGCGTACATCGGGATCCGTCCACTGCCCTCTTCCATAGCAACAACTGCGTGCGCGTGCGTCCCTAGCTACCGGAGCCCCCATCATGCCGCGCTTCGGCGTTGGCAGCTGTCAGCAATAGCTGTGGGCGCGCGCCCTTATCCTGGCCTCTAGGAACCGGAGCCCCCACCTTCTTGACTTGAACGGGAATGCCTGGCCATGACACAAATAATGTGAAAATGCCGTCATGTACATCGTCTAACTGAATTCCTCGAATCGCGTGTAGTACACACTCGTATACCATACCTTAAGCCATGGTATGCGCGAATGCGCATATACAGGAACGGCTTGAACGGATTTCGGATCGACGTGCGAGAGCGTTAATAAAAACTGAGAGCGGCGGCACTGAGCCGATAAATGGAAATAATAACAATCAGGGTAGCAGCAGAAATTGGACCCACGCATTCTGCGTGGAAACAAAGTAGTTCACTACAGACCCACGCATGGTTTCAAAACTGATTGGGAAGAAGACCCTATATATGGAGGCATAATGTTGTTGCAACGTCAGTTGTGGTTACAGTTCTGGCCACCTTATCGTATCAACATCACATATGTACTCCCACTATGCAGGTGTGACGTCTGGTTTATGCCAATTGCGTACTTAACCGCCACCCAATGAAGCACAAGCGGAGGCTTACATTCTGGAAAGTCCAAGTGCTGCATATCAGCTGACCACTCATGGTGTTGGTAATACCCATGTTGATGTTGGCATGTTTACTGAACTATAAACGACGGCTTATACAAAGCACATGCGTCTATTTGCCGTAGATTTGCGCGTAAAACAGTCGTACATATTTATGCTGTTACTGCGCCTATTAGCGATATAATAAGCGCCATTTCATAACGTTTCGCCTAACAAGAACATTACACCACAGGTCCACATGCTTCGCATAACATCGATTCCCATGGTGCAGGGTATCAGGCGAGATTTTTCATTCCTTTTTTTTAAATGGTAACGTTAGCTGACGATTTCTACAAACCGTCAGCCGCCTTCCTTGTCCAGGCCCTTCAGGGACTTAATTGCGCCAGTGTGGCCTACTGTCTGACAAAGTTTCAGACTCCTGGCAGACAAGGGCGCATAGCCACTCATAGTCGGATATGTTGGGCATGGTGATGATTACTGACATGATGCGTGTTCTGACTGAGGCTGCAGCTTAATTAGCTTGTATGGCCGATAAACATGCGCAGCTCCGGTCGCAGTTCACGCACCGAAAGACTGTATCCTAGACGAGACTTGCGGTCAAACGTGGAGAGCATGTTGAGTGCCTCGTTGAAGACGTCAGCCGCGACGCTTTGGTAGCCGCTGCACCTGACCATGTGGAACAGTGATCGGGGCTCCGCGTGCGTGTGGGTCTTGATGATAATGTATTCGACCATATCGGCGACCCGGTCCAAGCTGTAGTTACTCAGCCGTGATTTCACTGGTGGCACAGTAATCATGACGAGAATCCTCTCGTTCTTTAAAGCCCGCACCAGGTTATAGAAAAGGTTCTGAGTGTTCCTGGCACGGTTGCACGAGTCTCCCGGATAGTCCCAGTCCACATTTAACTCCCTGCGTTGAAAAATCCCGAATAAACTTTTTGTTAAGAACACAGAAAGGCAAGAACATCGGCGAAGCGCTGTTGTGTTAAAGTTCAGCCAATTATGCTAAACACACCTGCATAATATTGCCGCGTGCATAGCTGCATTTAGCGGCGAGATAGCGACGACAACGAAGAACGCGTATTTGCTCGAGAGGCGCAGCGCAGCACAGTGAAGAAGACGATAATCTTAGCAGCCTTCTCTGAGAGCGTCTCTACAAGTCCCACTGTCCGTGTTTTTAAATAAATCCCATGTAATTTATAACCTGCGACACTGTTGGAGGTGCTGGGTACTACCACCTCATGATCAGCAACCCTGTGAGAAGCCCCGAGTCCAGCCCTACAAGACAGCCACGCGTGGAGACGCCTGTGCACCGCTGAAGCCGTCGCCTTCAAGGTCTTGAACTAGAATTTCGCGTTTTAAAGGGAGCAACACTTCCGACAACCACCCCTACTCAAGAAATGGCGAGGAGTCCTGCACAGGTGACGGTCCAGAATATGCGCATTCCTGAACCATTTCATGGCCGGCCGAACGAAGATGCGCAAGACTGGCTTGAGCAGTTCGAACGGGTAGCTAAATCGAACTACTGGAGTCTTGATGGAAAGCTCTTCCACGTATACTTCGCCCTTGAAGACGGCGCGAAGACGTGGTTTATAAACCGCGAGGCAACCTTGACGACATGAGAGGAGTTTTGTCGTCGGTTTCTTGACACCTTCGGTAACGCGGACCGACGCGAAAACCCACAACGCCTTCTTGAAGGACGCACCCAACAGCTGCATGAAAGCGTCGCCATTTTTGCTGAGGATATGGTGCGCTTGTGCCACCGCGCGGACCCCATCATGCCCGAGGCTCGAAAGCTAAGCCATCTCATGAGGGGCGTCAAAGAGCAGCTATTTGTTGGTCTTGTGCGCAATCCGCCGACAACAGTGGACGAGTTCACCAGGGAGGCCACCGCAATAGAGCGTGCGCTACAGCAACGGTACCGACAGTCTGATCGCCCGGCCACCGGCGCCGCTGCAGGCGCCACCGCACTTACCGAAAACGACGAGTTTTCTCTACGCCACCTGATTAGACAGATCGTGCGTGAGGAGATCGCGAAGGAGAACACATAATACACATTGCAGTCACAGGCGCCCCCGCAGCAGGAGTCCACGGTAGCCTCCGTCGCTGAAATCGTTCGCCATGAACTTCGACAAGCGTTTGCCTCTCCTCAGCAATATTCCGCTCCACCGCACCGTCCATACTCGTGTACCTATGCAGACGCTGTGCGTCATCAATTGGCTCCAGAAGTATCGTACCAGCCGAACGGATACAGCTATGCAGACGCTGTTCGTCGACCCACGCCCATGCCAGCGCCGCAGTACCTCGAACCGTATCTTGTGGCAGCCTGGGCTCAGCAGGATTCTGTCAGGTGAGCCTATATGCGGAAGACCGACATATGGCGCACTGCGGATCGTCGACCACTCTGCTATAACTGTGGAGAGCCAGGGCACATTTGCCGTTTTTGCCCACATCGCCGAGCTTAATACCGCGGTAGTGCACCTACAGCGACGCGCCGACAGTTCGACGAAAGCCGTGCCCCCATCGACGACGACCAGGCTGGCAGTGGGAAGGCTCTTCTACCTTCCGGACGCGGTCACCATCACCGGTTCGCTTTGCTTCACCAAGCCGCCGTAGTTTTGCTGACGCCGTCAGAGGTCGGTCTCTCAGCCCACGGCGGGGAAACTGAAAGCAGCAACCTCTGAGGGGAAGGTTGCAAGCCGTCGAATTGCCGAAAAACCCCCACTGCTGCCGAAACACGTGAGAGACGACGATGAAGACTTCGCCGAGAAAACTGTGACTGCCGACCTCGCTGTGACGATTGACGGCGTTCAAGTGACGGCCTTAGTCGATACGGGTGCAGACTTCTCCATAATGAGTGAACGATTGGCAGACGAACTCAAGAAAGTCAGGATGGAATGGACGGGCCCTTATATCCGAAGTGCTGGAGGCCAGATAATGACTCTCACGGAAAAATGTACAGCAATACTGACTATTGAGAATGTGGCTTTTGTAGCCACATTTCTGATCCAACCGGAGTGCTGCAAACCTATGATTCTGGGATGGACCTCTTAAGAGAGTACGGTGCTGTGGTCAACATACGCGGTGGTGTGATCAAATTCGCCGCTGACAAGTCTGTGACCACTGATCCAGACCAAGACCCAGGGTGTTACGTGTGGTCTACGACGACGTCTGCGTGCCACCACTGTCTTGTAGTCTTGTTTCCGTGTGTTGCGCCGTGCACTGTAATGAAGACGCCATAGCCGAACGCATCACTGACCCTTCTTTTCCACCAAGGCATCGTCATCGCTCGCGGTATCGTCAGCTTAGTGGATGGGCGCGCAGACGTGCTTCTGACCAACTTCACGAATGAGCACCGGCACATCGGTAAAGGCACGGCTGTGGTGTACCTGAAACAGCTGGACTACTCTCACGACTGTCTTCTAATGCAAGGGGAAGCCACAGCTCAATCACCTCCACATACACCACCAGTTGATATCGGTCCGAGTCTAACACCGACTGAAAGATGCCGTCTTATGGAGCTGCTCGACCAGTTCAAGGACTGCTTCTCATCGACATCACGAGTGGGACGAACGCCTCTGACTAAGCATCGCATAGTTACGGAAGACACAGCAAGACCGATCCGACAGAACCCATATCGCGTTGCTCGGAAGGAACGTGAGGTAATCCAGTAGCAATTCAAGAAGATGCTAGAGGATGACGTTTTCCAACCATCAAAGAGTCCTTGGGCATCGCCAGTGGTACTCGTGAAAAAGAAAGACGGCAGCTTGCGTTTCTGCATCGATTATCGTAAGCTGAACCATGTTACAAAAAAGACGTTTATCCATTACCACGAATCGATGACTCTTTGGACAGGCTACGGCATGTGCGCTACTTCTCGTCAGTGGACCTTAAAAGTGGATACTGGCAAATAGAAGTAGATGAGCGCGACCGAGAAAAGACCGCCTTCGTGACGCCAGACGGGCTTTATGAATTCAAAGTCCTCCCTTTCGGTCTATGCTCAGCCCCAGCCACGTTTCAGAGACTAATGGATACCATTCTGTCCGGCCTGAAATGGAAAACATGCCTTGTGTACCTCGACGACGTGATCGTTTTTTCGGCCACGTTTGAAGAGCATCTAAAGCGGCTACTGTCAGTCCTTCAAGCCATACGGTCCGCTGGACTCACACTCAAACCGGAAAAATGCCACTTCTGCTTCGAAGAACTCCAGTTCCTGGGACACGTGATCAGTCGCAAAGGTGTGAAGCCTGACCCAGATAAAACAGCAGCCGTCGCAAAGTTCGCAAGGCCTGTTGATAAGAAAGCGGTCAGGCGTTTTCTGGGTCTCTGCGCCTACTACCGGCGATTTATAGCAGGCTTTGCACACATCGCCTCTCCACTCACACGCCTTACAAGGGAAGACATCGCATTTGTATGGGGTGAAAAGCAAGAAGCTTCATTCAACGAGCTGCGACAGCGTCTACAAACTCCACCTGTCCTCACTCACTTCGACGAGAATGCACCAACAGCCATCCATACAGACGCCAGCAATGTGGGCCTAGGTGCTGTTCTTGTCCAATGCCAAGATGGTGTGGAGAGAGTGGTTGCCTACGCTAGCAGAACGTTGACACGCACCGAGTCCAACTACTCAACAACGAAGAAGGAGTGTCTGGCCGTCATTTGGGCAGTTGCGAAGTTCCGCCCGTACTTATATGGCCGCGCTTTCCAAGTCGTAAGCGACCATCACTCTCTTTGTTGGTTGACCAACTTGAAAGACCCATCTGGACGTTTAGCACGATGGAGCTTATGGCTCCAAAAGTAGGACATGACCATAGTTTACAAGTCCGGAAGGCAACACTTAGACGCCGACTGTTTGTCAAGGTCACCGATTGAATCACCGGCTATAGAGGAGGATGATTTCCCAGGTTTTTTTAGGAGTTGTTGATGCAGCTATCATTTCTCGGCAACAACAAGATGATCGGGAGCTCAACTCGCTTATAGAATTCTTGAACGGAGGAGCCGCCAATGCACCAAGAGTGTTTTCGAAGAACTTATCGTCATTCTGTTTACGGGACGGAATTCTGTACATAAAGAACTTTTCATCAACCGGTAGAAGCTATCGGCTGGTAGTTCCTGGAGCTCTCCGCAGCGAAATTTTACAAGCCTGCCATGACGAAGCCACTGCGGGCCACCTCGGTTTCACAAAAACACTGACACGCATCAAAGAAAAATATTACTGGCCAAGAATCGCAGCAGAGGTTAAACATTACGTGCGAACATGCATTGACTGTCAGCGGCGCAAGGTACCACCTGTCAAACCCGCTGGACTATTCCATCCTGTGCCCGTGCCAGAAACCCCGTTTTCTCAAATCGGAATGGATCTGCTGGGCCCATTCTCAACATCGGACGGTGGCAACAAATGGGTTATAGTGGCGACGGACTACCTCACCCGATACGCGGAGACCAAGGCAATCGCGAGTGGCACTGCAGCTGAAGCGGCCCAGTTCATCATTGAGAACATTGTTCTGAGACATGGTGCTCCAGCTGTCGTCATAACAGACAACAAGGTACCTCGTTTACAGGCGAGCTTTTGCGCACTGTGCTTACGCTCAGTGGCACAGCGCATAGGAAGACGACAGCTTACCACCCACAAACGAATAGGCTTACAGAACGACTTAACAGAACAATCGCTGACATGCTTTGCATGTACGTCGACGTAGAACACAAGAATTGAGACCGAATATTGCCGTACATCACATTCGCGTATAATACGGCGCGCCAGGAAACAACAAAATGACGCCGTTCGCACTAATTCATGGCAGAGAAGTTACGACAATGCTTGACGCCATGCTGCCTTACGATTGCAATCATTCAAAGACAGACGCCGCAGACTTCCCTTAGCGCGCCGAAGAAGCAAGGCAGCTTGCCCGCGTCAGAATAATGAACCAGCAGCAACTTGACGCCCAACGGTTCAACCTTCGCCATTGATTCGTCTTTTATCAACCAGGAGATAGAGTCTTGGTTTGGTTTCCTGTACGACGACGAGGCCTCTCAGAGAAACTTCTACGCCGATACTTCGGACCCTACAAGGTTCTGCGCCGTCTTAGCGACGTGACGTACGAAGTCGTGCCCGACGCCTCCTCCTGTTCGAAACGTCGCCAGCATCTGCCTGAGACAGTGCACGTGGTCCGCATGAAACTTTACCACTCTCAGTGCTGTAAACACTAGATGGCCGCATCTCTACCTGTTGAGCGTCGGGACGACGCTCACTCTCGGCGGGAGGGTAATGCCGCGTGCATAGCTGCATTTAGCGGCGAGATAGCGACGACAACGAAGAACGCGGATTTGCTCGAGAGGCACAGCGCAGCAGAGTCAAGAGGACGATAATCTTAGCGGCCTTCTCTGAGAGCGTCTCTACAAGTCCTACTGTCCGTGTTTTTAAATAAACCACCTGTAATTTATAACCCGCGACAATATATCAGCAATATACACGGTGTCTACGATACTTCATGCGGCTACATTTTAGTGCAGCGACATTGGTGTTTTGATTTTGCTCGTGCAAGGCGAACAGCTTGGCAGAGGCACATATGCGCATCTTTCTAGCGGTGATTGAGCAATTACGCGCGTTCTTATTCCACAAAAAGGCCTTGTACTTTAGAAAAAAATAGGATGCTAAGTGATTTTTAGGCATGTGAAAGCGAAACGTGACTGCCACCTTGCGTAGAGTTTCTCGTGATCTTTCTGTGGGCGTGCTCAAAATTATGGTACTCTCAACGTTGCGGCCGTGATGCTGAAGTTAATGTTCAGTTTTGACGGTATGTTGTATAACTATGTGGCGGTGTTTCTGTACCATTGGATAGTGAAATTCAGTTAAAAAGTTCAGTTTGAAATTCAGATTCCAAAGAACGTGCCGTCGCTAATTATATACATTCTCCTGACATTCATGAATCGTGATATTCGTATTGTAGAACTATGAAGCAAACTTCAAAAAAACATTGCCACAATCGAGTGCAATTACCAGATGCAATACTACGATCTCGAGGATTAAATGGTGCATGCCGGATCATCCAAAATATTTCCCTCTAATAAAGACTTCAGTTGCTAATTGTACGTTTTGCGGACATTTCTTAAATGGCCTCTACTTGTTACAACGAATACAGAATACAGCAACGAATACAGAATACGCCCCGGGTACTGTTTAATCGCATATTTTATTCACTCTCTGCAAGGTCCAGCTCTGCTTGCAAACAATCCGATCACAATAGCATACATTCTACATTCACTTCAAATAAAATATCTCGACATTGCACGCCCCCCGTGCCATTTGCAATGTGATAAAAACCACATGCTCAAGCCACTGCGCACTGAGCATTGCCCACGGTAAATGGTGCATATCAATACCTCGCCTTTAGTAAGCCGAAGAACGTCTCCTGTGTGGCCATGCGGTTTCCGATATTGCACTGGGTAGCTAACTCCCGGTGACGCAAGTTTCTCTTTTAGTTCGTTCTTTCCTGTTTGTAAATTTCACGATGACATACCTGTATATCTGTGACGGAAGTACGTCAGTGGAGCCATGGATGACGCCAGCACAAATACTGCAATTCGTTCATATCACCGTGACGCGTGACTGCATGACAGCGTCATATAGATGACGTCTTTATAGCATGATTTTTCTCATACCACGCGTTGACGCCAACAGTAACCTTCCGTTCTTCAAAAAGCGTTTGAGTATTTCACCTTGATAACAAAACAAACCATAGTCGTAGAACTCCTTTCAAGGGACAACGTGAAAAATGGGAAGGGCAAAGTGCCTTAGCAGCAGTGTTCCACTGTCTTTCAGAGAAGCTATAGCTTCAGGTTAATATTCAGGATTCTCTCTCTCTCCTTTGCGGTTCAAAGGTTCAAGGTGCGAAGCGAAGGTCAACTAAACTCGCTGGAACGCTTACCTTCCATGGCGTCGAGCTGTTCATAACCGTGGCCCCCATATTCGCTGCGAAGTAGCCCGGATTGTTGCCAGCGGCCGCGGACAAGTTGGCGCTGTCTTCGTGCGCTCCTCCCACCGCAGCGTACACGTGCACAGGGTTTCCACGGTGCAACAGCTGGCCTGCGTTCTTCATGGCTTTCAAGGCACGGATATAGCCAGCAGCCGTCGGGTATTTCCACACGACCTCGCCGTTGGCGTGCACGCCGTACCCGTACACGACGATGCCAGAACAGTAGAACATCGGCTGAAGGGTGGGCAGGTACGTGTCCTGTAGCCGCCAGTATCTGCGAACGTCCGCGTGACCGTCAGTTTGGGTCATTAGTGAAGCCTCCTAATCCTTCCACTTATATAAAATGAAGGAAAAGAAACATGATTGATTCCTGTGTCATAGGAATGAGTATAGGACGAAAGTGGAACGTGTCTCTATAGAGATAGGCGGGTGTTTTTTGTGTAGTGTTTCACTACAAGGCCAATGCGAAGAATACTCAACAATTTCAATGTCACGCTAAGACCGGCAGTAGTTTGAAATTTAGAGCGACCCGCTCAGGCATAAAGGACGCATGAAAGCAAACGAGAGAGCGTGAACTAACAACTGTCACTGTTTGACACAGCGCGCTACTCAAACAGAAAGAAGGGAAAGTCTACACAAGACAAACGTGAACAAATTTATGGCACAGTTGTTGCTTCTTTGCTTGTGTGAACAGCGCGCTGCTTTCGCAAACGTGGCCGCTGTACATAGAGAGTAAATGGACATTTGTATACTCTAACATCAACGCATACTTACGGTGAAGGAACAACACGTACGACCCACCTCCATCACACTTTACCCGCGCGTGCATCACGACGTGTGGGGCGACGACTTTCAAAGCGCGCTCTCCGTGCCGTCTTGCTTGTGATAACTAGAACAAATATCCCCGAGGTTCGCGCACCGAAAGCGCAAAATGATGTATATAATAGCTGAACATGCTCTCGGTGACCGAGTCGTTTCGCACCACGAGAGATGAGTGACCTTTTAACAGGAGACACACTAGTTTTTTGCGCTTCCTCGTTTACGACCCTTGCTAGCCACCGCGTGCCTAGCGTGCGAAGCAATTTTCAGGGCTACAGAACGGACAGACCACCTAAGCGACACCCCTTAAGTATCGGAGTCTTTAGCCAACTGTCGAGTCAAATGGTACCTCCATCCCTGCGTCATGGCACAGGATACCCTCCTCAAGGCGACGGGTCATCCAAGACGCGTGACCTCTGCAAAGAGTACTAAAAGGAGGATGAGGCCTCATATCGACAGCGCAACGCCGCGGAACGAGCTCTGCAAAGCCAGAGGTAACCTGTTGCCAAGACAGGAAAAAGGAAGACAGAAAAGAAAGGGCTGTAATAAAAAAACGAAGGCGCCCCGCAGTCATTGAAGATGTACATACTGACGACCTGCCAGCCGCCACCAACAATATTGACACGTGCGGTTCTTTTGGTTTACGAAGGAAGACGCTATCACTTTCTGTTAAGCGCAACGCAGGCCGCGTTTATCTTGTATGCCACTCTGGAACGCGTTACGACGCGTGTATAAAAAACTGACACGTGCGGTTCTTTTCGTTTGCGAAGGAAGACGCTATCACTTTCTGTTAAGCGCAACGCAGGCCGCGTTTATTTTGTATGCCACTTTGGAACGCGTTACGACGCGTGTATAAAAAGCCGGCGCAGTGCGGCACTGGGGTTTTTTTTTTCCGTCGGCCGACGACTGTTCACGCCGCTGTTGCTGTGAGTTGTGTTTGGCCCTGTTTTGCTGGGCACAAGTTCGCCCAATAAACAGTTCGCCTGACACCGCCCTGACTCCTGCGTGCTTCCTCTCAAGTGTTGCGTGTATCACAACCTCGTGACATCTGGTGGAGGTGCTTCTCTGTCCATGTACCGTACGCCCCCGTCCAGCCGTGAGCCAAGCCCAAGCCGCCAAAAGGACGACGCCGACCCGGTCGTTCGAGTGAGCCGAAGACAACAAGGACTACCGCCCGAATACCTGCCGCTTCCCGACAAGGACAAGAAAACAAAGGCTGCTACGAAGCCGGCATCCACGATGACGGAAGCAAGGTCTTCGGCAACCGTGGTCGTCAACCAGCCCAAAGAGCCGCCTACCTTCCGCGGATCGACCTACGAAGACCCGGAAAGCTGGCTTGACATTTACGACCGCGTCGCAGCCCTCAATAAGTGGGACCCGGACGACAAGCTGCGTCATGTGTATTTTTACCTGGAAGACGCCGCAAGGACTTGGTTCGAGAACCGCGAGTCAACGCTTCGAACCTGGGACGACTTCCGCGTTGCTTTCCTGCGCACCTTTGCAAGCGTCGTGCGGAAGGAAAGAGCCGCATCACTGCTTGAAACTCGGGTGCAGCTCCCCAACGAAAACGTAGCGATCTTCACGGAGGAGATGACGCGACTTTTCCGCCACGCCGACGCCGACATGTCTGAGGACAAGAAGGTTCGCCTGCTTATGCGAGGAGTGAAGCAGGAGCTCTTCGCCGGACTGATCAGAACCCCGCCAAAGACGGTACAAGAGTTCCTCTCCGAGGCTACCACCATCGAGAAGACTCTTGAAATGCGGACCAGCCAATACGATCGGCGCATGTCGCCAGACGTCGCAGAAGTCCGAGGACTCTGCCCCGACGACCTGCGCGAGACCATACGCGCTATTGTTCGTGAAGAACTGCACCGCATGTTGCCATCGTCAAAGCCTCGCCGCCGACGCGACATAGCAGCACCGGACCAAGCCGACGCAGCCGTGATCCGACGCCCCGACCTAACCGGAACGCCAGACGACGAACCACCGACCTCGACGTGATCATCGACGGCCACAGCGTCACCGCCCTAGTCGATACCGGCGCCGACTACTCTATCATCAGTGGTCTCTTCGCCACTAAGCTCAAGAAGGTAAAGACTGCATGGGAAGGACCGGATATCCGAACAGCAGGGGGCCACCTTATAACACCGACTGGAACCTGCACGGCAAGAGTCACGATTCACAGCCAGACGTATTCTGTGAATTTTGTGGTCCTGCAGCAATGCTCGCGAGACGTCATTTTAGGCATGGATTTCCTGGACCAGCAAGGCGCAGTAATCGACCTAAGATCAAGGTCAATCACGCTGTCCACGGATAATGCAACGGCGTCAGACTGCAACGTCGCTCACAATGCCTTGAATATGACAGAAGAGCAGGTAACCATCCCGCCACTGTCGAGCGTCATCATTTCCGTCGGCACCAAAGCGTCTACCAACTTACAAGGTGTCATCGAAGGCGACCAGCACTTGCTCCTAAACCGTCAGATGTGCGTCGCAAGAGGCATAGTCAAGCTTCATAACGGCGAAGCCAAGGTAATGGTGACGAACTTCAGCAACGAATATAGGCACTTAAATAGGGGCACGACGGTAGCACATCTAAGCGAATTTGTGAGAGCGAGCAATGCCTTCGCCCTCACTGATTCTCAGGGAGCCGCAACGTCGACAGCAGTGTCTGCGCCCGCCTTCGACGTCAATCAAAGCCTTTCCAGGCAGCAACAAAAGGAGCTCAAAGCCTTACCCCACCAATACAAGGACTGCTTCTCGTCGTCGTCGAGGCTTCGTCAGACCCCTCTCGCGAAACATCGCGTCATAACCGACGAATATGCCCGTCCGCTCCGTCAGAGCCCCTACCGAGTTTCTGCACGGGAACGCGAGGCCATCAAGCAACAAGTCGACGAAATGCTGCGTGACGACATCATTCAGCCGTCTACGAGTCCGTGGGCATCACCCGTGGTGTTGGTGAAGAAGAAGGACGGAACCCTACGTTTTTGCGTCGATTATCGTCGCCTGAACAACATCACGAAGAAAGACGTGTATCCCCTCCCACGGATAGACGATGCTCTGGACCGACTCTACAACGCCAAGTATTTTTCGTCGATGGATCTCAAAACCGGCTACTGGCAAATCGAAGTAGACGAGAGAGACCGAGAGAAGACTGCCTTCATAACACCAGACGGCCTATTCGAGTTTAAGGTCATGCCCTTTGGTCTTTGCTCGGCGCCTGCGACGTTCCAACGGGTTATGGACACAGTACTCGCAGGCTTGAAGTGGCAGACTTGCCTCGTCTACTTGGACGACGTAGTCGTATTTTCTTCCAACTTCGACGAGCACCTCCGGCGCCTTGAAGCTGTTCTTCGGGTAATCAAAGCCTCGGGACTTACCCTGAAGCCAGAAAAGTGCCGCTTCGCCTACGAGGAACTATTGTTCCTTGGCCACGTTATCAGCAAGTCGGGAGTGCTCCCTGATCCACAGAAAACAGCTGCGATCGCCGACTTTCCTGCACCCACCGACAAGAAAGCAGTACGCCGATTTCTTGGCCTCTGCGCTTATTACAGGCGCTTCGTGAAGAACTTTTCGCGGATCGCCGAGCCACTGACGTACCTCACGAAGGCCGACGTCGACTTCAAATGGGAAACGCCGCAAGTCGAGGCATTTCAAGAATTAAAGCGACGCCTGCAAACGCCGCCAATACTGGCGTACTTCGACGAAGAAGCTGACACCGAAATTCACACGGACGCAAGCAGCACAGGGCTCGGCGCCGTGATCGTGCAGAGGACCGACGGACTTGAAAGGGTCATCAGTTACGCTAGCCGGTCACTTTCGAAGGCAGAAGCCAATTATTCCACGACAGAAAAGGAATGCCTTGCCATCATCTGGGCTACATCAAAGTTCCGCCCCTACCTGTACGGCAGGCCTTTCAAAGTCGTGAGTGACCACCACGCCTTGTGTTGGCTAGCTAACTTGAAGGATCCATCAGGGCGCCTCGCACGGTGGAGTCTACGACTACAAGAATTTGACATCACCGTCGTCTACAAGAGCGGACGAAAGCACTCCGACGCCGACTGCTTGTCTCGCGCCCCTGTCGATCCGCCGCCCCAGGATGACCAGGACGACGACTCTTTCCTGGGACCCATAAGTACCGACGACTACGCGGAACGCCAACGAGCTGACCCGGAGCTCAAGATCCTCATGGACTACCTGCAAGGCAAGACCGCTGACGTGCCGAAAGTATTCCGCCGAGGACTGGCTTCGTATTTCCCGCGAAACAACGTCCTCCTGAAGAAAAACTTCTCGCCGCTCCGCGCCGACCACCTCCTCGTGGTACCTTCAGCGTTACGTCCAGAGGTTCTGGAAGCATTACACGACGACCCGACAGCCGGACATCTTGGTGTTTCCCGCCACACTGTCACGAATACAAGAGAAGTACTATTGGCCTCGCCTCGCTGCCGACGTCGCCCACTACGTAAAAACATGCAGAGACTGTCAGCGACGCAAGACGCCGACAACTAGGCAGCCGGACTTCCTGCAACCGTCGAACCACCTCAACGGCCATTTCTACATTTTAGTGCAGCGACATTGGTGTTTGGATTTCGCTCCTGCGAGGCGAACAGCTTGGCATAGGCACATATGCGCATCTTTGTAGCGGTGATCGAGCGATTACGCGCGTCCTCATTCCACGAAGAGGCCTTGTACTTTCGAAAAAAAATAGGATGCTAAGTGGTTTTTAAGCATGTGAAAGTGGAACGTGGCTGTGTAAACTTCACGATGACATAACCGTAGCGGAAGTGCGTCAGTGGAGCCATAGATGATGCCAGCACAAATACTTCCATCGGTTCATATCACCGTGACGCGTGACTGCATACCAGCGTAATATAGATGGCGTCTTTATAACATTTTTCTCATACCACACGTTGACGCCAACAGTAACCTTCCGTTCTTCAGGAAGCGTTTGAGTATTTCACCTTGATAACAAAACAGACCATAGTCGCAGAACTCCTTTCAAGGACAAAGTGAAAAATGGGAAGGGCAAAGTGCCTTAACAGCAGCGTCCCACTGTCATTCAGAGAAGCTATAGCTTCAGGTTAATACTCAGGATTCTCTCTCTCTCCTTTGTGGTTCAAAGGATCGAGGTGCGAATCGAAGTTCAACAAACTCGCTAAAACGCTTACCTTCCATGGCGTCGAGATGTTCATAACCGCGGCCCCCATATTCGCTGCGAAGTAGCCCGGGTTGTTGCCAGCGGCCGCGGACATGTTGGCGCTGTCTTCGTGCGCTCCTCCCACCGCAGCGTACACGTGCACAGGGTTTCCACGGTGCAACAGCTGGCCTGCGTTCTTCATGGCTTTCAAGGCACGGATATAGCCAGCCGCCGTCGGGTATTTCCACACGACCTCGCCGTTGGCGCGCACGCCGTACCCGTACACGACGATGCCAGAACAGTAGAACATCGGCTGAAGGGTGGGCAGGTACGTGTCCTGAAGCCGCCAGTATCTGCGAACGTCCATGTGACCGTCAGTTTGGGATCATTAGTGAAGCCTCCTAATCCTTCCACTTAAATAAAATGAAGGAAAAGAAACATGATTGATCCCTGTGTCATAGGAATGAGTACAAGACAAAAGTGGAACGTGTCTCGATAAAGATAGGTCGATGTTGTGTAGTGTTTCACTACAAGGCCAATGCGAAGAATACTTAACGATTTGCAATGTCACGCTAAGGCCGGCAGTAGTTCGAAATTTAGAGTGACCCGCTCAGACATAAAGGACGCATGAAAGCAAACGAGAGAGCACGAACTAACAACTGTCACTGTTTGACACAGTGCGCTGCTCAAACAGAAAGAAGGGAAAGTCTACACAAGACGAACGTAAACAAAAATAATGGCACAGTTGTTGCTTGTTTGCGTGTGTGCACAGTGCGCTGATTTCGCAAACGTGGCCGCTGTAGCGAGCAAATGGACATTCGTGTACTCTAACATCAACGCATACTTGCGGTGAAGGAACAACACGTACAACCCTCCTCCATCACAAGTTAACCACACGAGCATCGCGACACGTAGGGCGACGACTTTCAAAGCGTGCTCTCCGTGCCGTCTGGCTTGTGATAACTAAAACAAATACCTCCGAGGTTTGCGCACCGAAAGCGCAAAATGATGTATATAATAGCTGAACATGCTCTCGGTGACCGAGTCGTTTCGCACCATGAGAGACGAGTGACCTTTTACCAGGAGACATACTAGTTTTTTGCGCTCCTTCGTTTACGACCCTTGCTAGCCCCCACGCGCCTAGCGTGCGAAGCAATTTTCAGGGCTACAGGATGGACAGGCTACCCAAGTGACACTCCCTGAGTATCGGGGTCTTTAGCCAACTGTCGAGTGAAATGGCACCTCCATCCCTGCGTCATGGCACATGATACCCTCTTCAGGGCGACGGGTCATCCAAGACGCGTGACCTCTTCAAAGAATACTACAAGGACGATGAGACCTTATTGGCCTCATATCGACAACGCAACGCCATGAAACGAGCTCTGCAAAGCCAGAGGTAACCTGTTGCCAAGACAGAAAAAAGGAAGACAAAAAAAAGGGCTGTAATAAAAAACGAAGGCGCCCCGCAGTCATTGAAGATGAAGATACTGATGACCTGCCAGCCACCACCAACAATATCAAATCAGGACTGACAGAACACCACCACCCGAACTCCAACAACAGCAGTTGATGGATCAGCAAGCTGTCTCAGCGTTAGACAGCTGGCTGAAATGCAAGGCCAACGAGGCCTTCTCAAGGGTAGCCTACTCCACCACGCCTGCCGTTTTGATGTCGGTCGGCGCCGACGAAACACACGCAACAGACAGCCCGCAAAACTCTGAACACACAGACTCTCCCTGCGAGAAGCATTTACCTCGCACTAGCACAACTTCCTCACCTCATTTTGCGCTCGACTCAGCACTCATGGAGCCGCCTACACCGCCCCAAGTGCTACTATGCCCGTGAGAGCCTTTGGTGCTTCTCTGCGCCCCTCCTCACCTTCTGGTCAACCAGAAGGTGAGGAGGGGCGCAGAGACTACTCCTATCCCAAGCGACCCAGAACGAGCTGGGTGACACGCTCATCTACTGGCCGTTCGGGAGGAAGGCAAACTTCCTGGTGGTGACTACAGAGGCGAGCGCAAGCTTCCTTGCTGGTTTTCTGGCCACTCGACAAGTGCGCGTGCACCAGAGGCCCAACCTTGTGGCCGTGGACACGTACACTTCGTTGGACCTCGGCTATCTTATGCGAGTTAGCAGGATCTGTGAGACAAGGGTGAGGTGCAAGCGCCTCAGCTGCAGCATCTGGGTCGGCGATTTTTATGGCGTCTCCCCGCACATCGACGTGGAAGACATGGAAGACATAACGGCCAACACCTCTTTGGACACTCCCAATGGAGGGGCGACCTGCTCCCACGACCAGGGCAGCCCCCATTGCAGTGGCAGCCCTGCTCCATAACATCCCCGCGCTACCTCAACTGCAGCGGAAATCACCCAGCGTATGAGCCGCACGACCCTTCCTGCAGATTCAGCGCAAAGCCACCGTCATTCTCGCCTCTTCGGACGGTACCGTGACGCGCCGCCAAGCACTGGAGCAAACCAGGACCGCTGTCAAAAACACCGACAAGCGGGCAGTGCGGCGGTCGTGAAGGGCCGCTTGTTCCGGGATACGGCAGCCAGTGCCTGCGAAAAAACCTTGGAAGCCGCCTGGCAGTCTACATCGAGTGTACCCGTGGTCTCCACGATCTCGACGACTACATCGCCCTCTCCTTCGACTCAGTTGGCCACCGCCGTCGACTCGAAGGACACGGTGTTTGCCGCACTCGCTGCGGCAATTCGCGTTGTGCTCGCGATCCTGCAAGCCGACTCGCCGGTGCACGGATTGTGTGCTGCGACCACGATGCAGCCCTACTTGCTCACGAAGCCATCGCACCTTCGGATTAGCTGCCTGAAGCGGCGCTGCTATCGGGGCCAACTGGACTTACTGAATATAATCAAGTCAAACTTTTTTAAACATTTATCAATTAGTGTTAGGGACCATGAACAAAAGGTCAGCAAGGCTTGACGAGGTTCATGACTCTAGTGAGTTCATGACACCAGTGCAGTGAGTTCAGAAGTCCTCGATCTTCTTCGGCCCCCGTTAAATCGTGCACATCACTCTTTCCCTGGCCTTCTCGGCAGCTTTCTCAGGCGGCTGCACATTGCGTTGGTTCAGGCACATACCTAGGGAGGCGGACCAAGATATTTCCACTTTATTTCTCAAATGCGAAGCATTTCTTAGCGAACTTCGGTGTTTTGACCGTATTAGTTTTAGCCGCCTACAACTTCTAGCTCTCTTGGCTGTTTCGTTATTAGGATCTATACAAACATCGGTATGGCACAACATCACTGTATTACGAGCTTAAATGACTAGTCATAACATGGCAATCATCAAGCCTATGTCATTATTGTCACGATTTTCATGCCATAGTCTTCTGTTGTGGTGGTTTCGTTCACATGACATATTGTAAATCTGGTATTTTATGAGAAGACTTCATGGTGAACATAAGTGGCTCGCCTTAACGTGTAAATGATGTAGTCATGTTAAAACATGACTACATGCCACGCTTATGAGGCGCTCATGGCCGTTTCGCTAGCTTCACATATGCCTAAGTTGGTGTTACGTAACGTGAAGGGATGACGAAGGTATACGAATGGTGCAAACATGATAATCATGATATGCGCGCAATGTAAGAAGCATAACTACCTACCTCGCTCACAATATGCTCGCGGCCATTTAGCTAGCTTTAAATATACCAAATTTTATATTACGTTACGTGAATGGATGGCGAAGGTTATGACTCGTGCAAACATAATTATCATGCCATGCGTGTCATATATAAGAACATGACAACATACCGTGCTCACGATGCGCTTGTGGCCATTTCGCTATGCACCGAATTTGGTAATAAGTGATGTAAATGAACGACGAAGACAAATGCCAAGCGCAAACATGATGATCATGACATGGAAGTCATGTACGGCATAATTTACGTCTGCCTCGTAGCGTTGTGCTGGTTTTAAAGAGACATGTCAACCTTCCTGATTCGTGCTTCGCTTATCATCGATTCCTGTACAGGACAGCAAACAAGCAACGCAGTTCTTCTAGCTGAACCTCCCTCTCTCTTCGTTTTATGTATTTCTTTCTATCTATGATGTCATGATTGCGTTCTTTGCTGAAGTCATCACATATATTCACGTTGATTTTGTCGCCGACGATAAATTTTCGTGTTTGATGAGGCATCTAAGACTGTTAGATAATGAAAGTAAAATCAATGCTTTTTTTGGCTTCCGGGGTTGGAAGCGGGTTCCTTGGACTTAGAACTGGTGCCCTGATAATTATGGCGCGTCTACACGCTTGCCCGCTGTTATGTGAAGTGTGAGGCGTAATAATGCTCCTAGAGGCCATGCAAAAATTTGCAGGGCGTCTTATGCGTTCACTGATGACCATTCGAAGGCGAGAGGCATAATATTTTTCCTGTCTGTCTAAGTATTGATGCTGCCCTGCCACCTTTCGAAAGCTTTTTTGACTTCAAGTGGTTTTTGCAGGTCACGGACACGATGAAGAACGACACCAACGGTGGTACTAGAATTTCTGTGACACCAGCTCTTTCGCGATATCACAACTATCTCGAAAGCACAGCGTCGTCCTCAGCTTGCGTCAGATGGCGGCGCTTATATAAGAGCGGCCATCGCAGCCACAGAGCTTCTTCCGAGCCAGCGCGACGTCCTATTTGCCACATCGGAATTGCGCAAGTGGAGCTCTCTGGCACTTTTCCTGAGCGAATTCGCTGTCGTATTTGGTTCTTGTTTTAGCATGAAAGGTGACAACAAAAGACATCGTGACGCGTCATGACGACAGGAGACGCTGACTGCCCGAGCGCATAAAGGTCTTCGCCTCTAGAACTCCCAGGGTACCTTACGTAATCACCCACATGACTGGAAGGCGAAGATAACCTTCAACTTTTTTTCTTCTTTGACTATGTATAAGGAGTACCGACACGATTTTGGAACATCGCGAAAGGGACACTTTTCGTTTCCATGGTATGCAGTGTCAACAATCTCCACGCACCGGAGTCAGACGGCCGTAGGTCGCCAAGGTCACTCACCAACCGGCTCACACGGACTCGCTCAGACTCAGCTGGAGCCATGAGTGTGAGTCTGAGTGAGCAATATTTGAGCGAGTCAGAGTTCGAGCGAGTCCAGTTGAATAAAATTTTCGTGATTGTGAGTCTGAGTGAGTTTACCCCAGAAAAAAATCGGTGAGTCTGAGTCCGAGTGAGTTAAAAGCGTCATATATTTTATTGAGTGAGTCTGAGTGAGCTTGAGTGAGTAGACTGAGTTATGGCGAATGAAGGTGTTATCCTAACCATTACTATAGACCTTACCTGAATTAACGTTTGTACTCACGTCTACTCACAGGTATTCAAAGCAGGGTCCTTCATACAGTTATTCTGTATTTATCAATTAAAGTCGTGAATTTTGCAGGGAGTGCCTTGATTTCCCCCGCCGATCCTCGCAGGGAATGTTTTGAATTTTAGATATTTTATGCTGCAGTCTCTTCCAAGAAATACCTTACTGGTTCGGAAGCACTCAGAAATTGTTTTCGAAGATGTTACTAATGGCACGAAGGAGAGCACCGATTATGTTAGATATTGGCGTTAAAGCGCATTGACACCACTGTCAAAAAAAGCTGATTCTATGCTGTCAGACTTACAAGTCATCTCACTAGGGTTCACTCAGACTTAGATGGAGTCATGAGTCAGAGTTAGTCCAGGTGAGTGAAATTTTGTCAAGTTCTATTCCGAATGAACCCGCCTGAAGAAAATTTTTGTGAGTGTGAGTCCAAGCGAGTGTGGCTCAGGAAACTTTTCGTGAGTGTGAGTCCGAGTAAGCCAAATGCTGAGAATATATTTCACCAGTGAGTCTCAGAGAGCCTCACAGGTTTTGCTGACCTATGCAGACAAAACGCGTTGCACTAAACTTTTTTGTCGCTGGGAATATGCAAGCCAGCACCATGGCAATGGACGTTATCCCTAGTCGTCAAGGCAGTTCATAAATTTGTGAGCTCTACGCCCTGCATGCGGAACAGAAATCGCTGTCAGAGTCACCGGACAACAATTAGCTCATCGCTGTATCCGTGCACTACCATCAGATGACAAATTTCCCACTAGTACGTCCCCGGTGGCCGTTTCGTTAGGATGTCACACTTTTTTCGCACTTCACTGAGAAGCCGCCCCCTTGATACCAAAAAAGAAATCACCGTTTTATGGTAATGGTAATAATTGTATGCCATACATTTCCAAGTAATACGGCACTTTTTGCCTGTTTCTCGACAACTGTGCATTTATTAAGAGCAACAATATTTAAAATTTGTGTCTGTACTCCTTTAAAGATTCATCGCTTCCACTTCCGCTTTATTTCAGTCACTACCGTTTTCCCCAGCGCGTTTGCCTTCAGGAGTAGCCCATCATTGACCAAGCAGCGATGATATGTGATGGCACCAAATGATGTCCCGTTATGTGACGTCAAAGCGACGCCACGATCGGGACGCGAATTTTGGTGATAGGTGATAACATGAAGTGGCGATTTATCTTTTCTATATCTCGTGCGGACTAGATCCACCGACGACCAGTTTTCACGCTTGATGAGGCACCTAAGGCCTTCACATAAAAAAATAATTAATGACGCCTCATTGATGCATTACTAGAGATTGTTTTCTCGCTAAAGGTAATCAATTATGGATCATGATCTTCACGTACGTGGGGACACGTGCGTGTCCGCTCTTGCTGAGTGTGGTGAATGCCAGAGCTGGGCTGTAAAACTCCTAAAGTTAGATGCTCACTTAGCATTGACGACACAGATGACCGGCCGCAGTTGTATGTCCCGCCCGCTCGTACGGAAACGCGTCTTCGCCGACCACGGGTCAGTGGGGGATGTAGGGCTCCTGTCCGGTTCCATCTCCCTCTCGCAGAAATCTTTCTTGGTCTCGCCTGGCTGGAGAAGGTAGTCCTCGTCGACGTCAAAGGTCACCCGTGGTAAACCTGTCGTCTACGTGACAACACAAGAGCACAATGAACGTCGAAACACAACCTAATAAAAATTACACGAACAAGCAACGAGAGTGGCGTGTTTCACATAATGACGTAAAGAACCCTCCCTGACGATGCTAGTACTCTTGAACATTGCTTTTAGATGGGTTTGCTCGTTATAATGGACTACCGCCGGTACAATAGAAGGTAATATTTTAGATTTTTAACTTTGTTTTTCTGAATACTCTTTATTCGTATTAGGAAAAAGCGGAACTCTATGAGCTTCCTTTTCTTCGCTATAGGCTGTTTCAAGATTTAAGCCTTAAGCAACTTCCAGTCACCTCATATACCAGCTCCTAACTTCGAAACTGAAGTTTTCAAGTTTTTTTGAATGGTAACAAAAGTCTCTTTTTGGTTTTTCAGTTTAGAGGAACATGCGTAATGTTTGAATGAACTTCTTATCATTTTTATGTAGCTCAAAAGAACTTTGAGTTGACTATATTTTGCCAAATAAGGGAAGGAAAGTGTGAAAAATGAGAGGGCTACTTTCTAAAGCTCTTCTCTCCCACCGATGTTATTAAGGCACATTGGTGGGCGAACCCGGATATCATCAATAGTATGTGTTTATAAACAGTGAAAGGGAGTTTCTGAACAAAATAGGGAATGCTGCCAAGAAATCATTGTGTGCTAGCTCTCATGTATTTCTGTTTGGCATTCAAAAGTTTTAAAATAAATGCTTTACTGACCTAGTCGAGGGATTTTCACTCTATATCTCTACGTGAAACCGAAGCGAAGGACGCATATCCTGTGACAAGCCGGGGGAATCCAAGGAGGTTTATCCAATCTCCTTGGGTGAAACTAACTTGTGGCCTGCTTGCGGTGTTGCAGTTGCGCATGAGACTATAACGAACGCGTTATTAGGCTCATCTACCTCCAGAAATGACCTTCCTCAACATTGGAGGTAAAAAACGCAAGGAGCCCGCACATTCGCTAACAAAACCGTACGCGAGCGCGAGCGTCTACATGACTGGCGCCTTGCTTTAAAGCTTTTGCTTGTATCATGACAGGACACACACTGGCCGAGCGAAGCCGTAGCCATTTGGTAACTCGTCATTTTTCGAGGATTGGAAGTGCTAATTGGGAAACCAGTAAGTCAAAATACAAAGGAAATAAAAACAGGCCTCAGTTGGACTCCGGTACTTATTCAAAAACGCAGAGCAGCGAACCAGAACTGCAAGTAGCAGTGGAAGTGTGTAGCGTATATTGGTTTTGTCCCGCAACAGCAACACGTTTCTTCCTGTCCTATTTTTTTGAATTTTTTTTATTGTCCGAGAATTTGTGTACGCTCATTTCGGTAAGACGCCGAAATATGTTGCCGCACACGGAAATCCGTAATATAATGAAAAATCCTTGAGCCCGGGTCATCGCAAGGGCCAGGTGATCCAGTTTCTTTCAACGCAGATGCGACTACTTGAAGGAGTCCTCCAGTCAAAACACTGGCTCAAACAACATAACCTTTTCAATTCTTTTCTTTATCTCTCCAAACAAACATGTTGTATTAAACCAATGCCTTTTGATTTCTGTAATAGAATGTGCCTCAGAAGAGACCCATCGAGACATCTTCAAATAGAGTTGCGACCTTGCGGCTGTATCCTTTTAGTGACGAAGCTCGTAAAGCAATGGGTCTGTCCATGCGTCTCTCTTTGTGACCAGTTCGTAACCACCAAGTTATATGACTCACTCAGCAGGTGGCGCTAGTTTGAGCGACAGAAAGACGGACGGACGTGTGGACGCATGGACATATGTACAGATGGACGCATGGATGGACACATGAACGCATGGACCTCATTGCCAATAACTTCATCTTGGAGCACATAATTTCCGAGTACTTATTCAGATGCATTCATATTGTTACGCACAAGGAGGACCAGGACGTATACGGCTGAAGGGGCCGTTTATTTTGGTCGCGAAGAAAAGCGCCGAAGCGGCCAACAGGTTGATGATCGCAGTGTCGTCGTCTCCTTTCTTCCTCCAGCTTGGGGCAGCCAGCATGTTCACCCAACCCTTCGTTTTCTTCCAGGCTATGCGTAACATTCTCTCCCCTCGCAGACGGAACGCCGCCGGGCGAGGTAATTGATTCACCTTGGTGTGTACAAATCAGTCGAGTGACATGGGACTGCTTGGGTTTTAGCGGCTCTTCTACCAATTCTCGTGAGGCGAGCTATTGTGCATGTGACTTCCGTGATTTCGTCCAGAACGACAAACGGTCCGTCGTATGTGGCCAAGAACTTTTGGCATAGCCCGCGTCTTCGTACCGGAGTCCACAGCCACACTAAGTCGCTTGGATGGTAAGTTACAGGCCGGTGACGGAAGTCATAGCGTACCTTCGGTTTTTCCTGTGATGCCAAAGTGCGTAGACGAGCAATACGACGCGCCTCTTCTGCAAGGCAGAGGATTTTGGTGACTGAGAGGTTCTCGTGCACCGAGAATGGCAAAACTGTGTCGAGTGTGTGTCGTGGCAGTCGTGCGTACATCAAGAAAAAGGGGCTATAGCCTGTTTTCTCGTGCTTAGCGGTGTTGAACGCGTACGTTATAAATGGTAGCACGTCATCCCAGCTCTTGTGGTCGGATGCCACATATATAGAGAGCATGTTTACAATTGTTCGGTTGGTGCGCTCCGTGAGCGCACGTCCTGGTCCTCCTTGTGCGTAACAATATGCAACCCTACCACGATCCGAGGGACGTGCGCAGACTGTGTTTGCAAACTCCCCACCAAAGCCAGTACAAGAACACGTCTCGCTTCATTTCGTGGACTCTAAAGCCGCAATAATAATAAGACCTCGCAATCCAGCTGCCATGACATCATAGAAATGAAAAGAACGAACTAAGAAACGAAACAGCAGATGAACCAGAACAAAATAAAAGTTGGTTTGTGTAATATGTGCACACTCTTACGTCTTTCTAATGATGCCATGGAGTAATATTTATGGTAGAGTTATGGTTTACCGATGATCTCCCCCTCTTGAGCTTCGCCTACTTATAATCATTCATTCTGTATATATGGCATGATTTTTTTATTATACCTTCCTCGGTACCTCGTTAATGGCGGCTTCGTGAGCGGGTGGTCAACCGTCGATCATGTCATGCTCGAGGCAATGAAATGTGTGTGAAAGCTTACTTGGCCCGATTAAAGATAAACAAAATAGTTCTCACAACAGCGCGTGTATTGAGCCTGTCTCGGACGTGTTACGGGCAGAAAAAAAAAACATCTTACACCCCGCAAAGCTGCTGCTAACGTTATCTGAATCAAAGAATGGTAGCTGTTGCGAATTAAGGAGAGAAAGGGCCGGCACGACTTAATATAGAGTGCACAAAAAAACCATAAAAAGTGACCGTGGAAGCTCGTGATGAAAAATACGTAGACAGATGTGCGTGCATGCTTAGGAGTCGACATTCCTACAAATGCAGCGGTCTTCTTCAAGGCTGGAACTACAGCTTGAAGAGTTTCAGCCTTGAAGAAGGGAAATCGACTTGTCAAAACGTTTGCTTGAGCACATGCCCTCTGCTCACGAAATGTTATATCATTGAATGCAATACGTAAGATAATTTTGTAATTAAGGAGCATCTATGATGGTTCTAGTAGATCAAGCACTATCCACTATCTTACATATTACTACACGTAGTCATCGTATACGCAGTTCTCGGCCGCTATATTGATGGTCGGTTTTTTAATACTCACTGCGTGACAGTAAACACTTTTTTCGTTTTTCAGATGTAAAGCCACTTATGGCGAAACTCAATCATGCGTGCGTAGCAGCATTTACTGCGCATGCTGTTGCGAACGACGGCCCTGATCCCGCCGAAGCCACCACTGTTGCGAAAGACGGACCGCCAACATGGCCCCGAAGGTGCCACTGCTTTCAACTCCGCCGGGAAGGTCACCAGCAGTTGGTAGCGTATGTTTCTCAGCCCGCGACTGCTTCTGCGCAGAGCTGATAAGACGAGCGGACGAGGACGACGGTGCGTTAAACAAGGTTTAGTACAGATATATACAGAGGCGTTACAATTTCGGCACTGGGGCCGACAGAGACTCGAAGAGCCGAGCTTCCTCTCTAACACATAGATCAGCCTTTTGCCTAAGACCGCTGCCTCACACACATGTCGGCCCTCCTACTGGGGACTCCTCTCTCATAGGACCTCCGATTCGCGACGCGCCGCAGGGCTCTTTTAGTTACGACCGGGTCCAACCAAAATGTCCAATCAGAAGCGCGCTGGTCGTCAGGGCAGATTCCTCCAATGGGGTTGCCGCGCCATGCGGCAGACCACCAGACACGAGGGACGCCGGCTCGCTGTCACGTGCGCAGCTGACCCATGCACGTGGGCAGGGAGGCGCCGCGCGTGTTCACTCCGTCGAGTTGATCGCGCCAGGCGGACTGCGGGCTGGCCTTGACCCAGATTGACTTTTTCAGAGGCACGGACGTTTGACGAGGGACTCGCTGGCATAACAGCACCCCCGCCGCCAGACAATGCAACCGGAAAGACGAGCTGCTTCCACGGGGCTCGGATGTCAGGTGCGCTCGTTCGCCAGGTCCCTCCAGGTTCGCCTCCAGGGGCCATGGGGAGACTACAGCTCCAGACTGTTCCGGGAACCACGTCCCATTTTGACGAAGGATCCCAGCTCCCACTGGCTTGTCGCCACAACTTGTCGGCCAACTTCGCTCGTCCCTTCTGACCATCTTCGGTTTCAGCACTTGCGATGGTTCCTGCAACTTGCTAAGAACGGTTCGACAACAGACAACACACGACACAAGCAAGTGCCCTCGGTCACCCGAGCAGAACACCAGACAAAGTATAGTACAACAATACCTATCTACGTGTCTATCGGAATTTTGTTCCCTCTACATCAAGAGGCACATGTGGACAAAAGACTCCTAAAGTAAGAACTTGAATTTTTCACAATTACAACAACGCAACGAGTTAGAATACCACATAAAGTTGGCCCCTTGAGATCACTCTGAACGAGAGCGCTTAGTCCAGGTGAGTGAAATTTTGTCAAGTTCTATTCCGAATGAACCCGCCTGAAGAAAATTTTTGTGAGTGTGAGTCCAAGCGAGTGTGGCTCAGGAAACTTTTCGTGAGTGTGAGTCCGAGTAAGCCAAATGCTGAGAATATATTTCACCAGTGAGTCTCAGAGAGCCACACAGGTTTTGCTGACCTATGCAGACAAAACGCGTTGCACTAAACTTTTTTGTCGCTGGGAATATGCAAGCCAGCACCATGGCAATAGACGTTATCCCTAGTCGTCAAGGCAGTTCATAAATTTGTGAGCTCTACGCCCTGCATGCGGAACAGAAATCGCTGTCAGAGTCACCGGACGACAATTAGCTCATCGTTGTATACGTGCACTACCAGCAGATGACAAATTTCCCACTAGTACGTCCCCGGTTGCCGTTTTGTTATGATGTCACACTGCTTTGGCACTTCACTGAGAAGCCGCCCCCTTGATACCAAAAAAGAAATCACCGTTTTATGGTAATGGTAATAAATATATGCCATACATTTCCAAGTATTACGGCACTTTTTGCCTGTTTCTCGACAACCGTGCATTTATTAGGAGCAACAATATTTAAAATTTGTGTCTGTACTCCTTTAAAGATTCATCGCTTCCACTTCCGCGTTGTTTCAGTCACTACCGTTTTCTCCAGCGCGTTTGCCTTCAGGCTTAGCTCATCATTGACCAAGCAGCGACGTCATGTGACGGCACCACATGATGTCACGTTATGTGACGTCAAAGCGACGCCACGATTAGGATGCGAATTTCGGTGATAGGTGACACCATGAAGTGGCGATTTATCTTTTCTTTAACTCGTGTGGACGAGATCCACCGACGACCAGTTTTCACGCTTGATGAGGCACCTAAGGCCTTCACATAAAAAATAATTATTTACGCCTCATTGACGCATTACGAGAGATTGTTTTCTCGAAAAGGTAATCAAGTATGGATTATGACCTTCGCGTATGCGTGGACACATGCGCGCGTGTCCGTTCATGCTGAGTGTGGTAAATGCCAGAGCTGGGCTGTAAAGCTCCTAAAGTTAGATGCTCACTTAGCATTGACGACACAGATGACCGGCCGCAGTTGTATGTCCCGCACTCTCGCACGGAAACGCGTCTTCGCCGACCACGGGTCAGTGGGGGATGTCGGGCTCCTGTCCGGTTCCCTCTCCCTCTCGCAGAAATCTTTCTCGGTCTCACCCGGCTGGAGAAGGTAGTCCTCGTCGACGTCAAACGTCACCCGTGGTAAACCTGTCGTCTACGTGACAACACAGGAGCACAATGAACGTCGAAATACCACGTAATAAATATCACACGAACAAGCAACGAGAGGGACGTGTTTCATATAATGACGTAAATGACACTCCCTGACGATGCTAGTACTCTTGAACATTGCTTTCTAGATGGGTTTGCTCGTCATGATCGACTACCACCGGTACAAAAGAAGGTACATTTTAGATTTTTAACTTTGTTTTTCGCAATACTCTTTATTCGTATTTAGGAAAAAAGCGGAAATCTATGAGCTTGTTTTTCTTCGCTATAGACGGTTTCAAGATTGCAAGCCTTGTGCATCTTCCAGTCACCTCATATACCAGCTCCTAAATTCGAAACTGATGTTTTCAATTTTTTTAAAGGGTAACGAAAGTCTCTTTTAGTTTTTCAGATTAAAGACGTGCGTATGTTTGATTGAATTTCTTATTTTTATGTAGCTCAAAAGAACTTTTAGTTGACTATATTATGCCAAATAAGGGAAGGAAAGTGTAAAAAATGAGAGCGCTGTTTTCTGAAGCTCTTCTTGCCCACCAACGTTATTAAGGCACATCAGTGGGCGAAACCGGATGTCATGTATTGTATGTGTTTGTGAACAGTGAAAGGGACATCTTAACAAAATATAGGAATGCTGTCAAGAAATCATTGTGTGGTAGCTCTCATGTATTTCTGTTTGGCATTCAAAAGTTTTAAAATAAATGCTTTACTGACCTAGTCGAGGGATTTTCACTCTATATCTCTACGTGAAACCGAAGCGAAGGACGCATATCCTGTGACAAGCCGGGGGAATCCAAGGAGGTTTATCCAATCTCCTTGGGTGAAACTAACTTGTGGCCTGCTTGCGGTGTTGCAGTTGCGCATGAGACTATAACGAACGCGTTATTAGGCTCATCTACCTCCAGAAATGACCTTCCTCCACATTGGAGGTAAAAAACGCAAGGAGCCCGCGCATCCGCTAACAAAACCGTACGTGAGCGCGAGCGTCTACATGACTGGCGCCTTGCTTTAAGCTTTGGCTTGTATCATGACAGGACACACAGGCCGAGCGAAGCCATAGCCATTTGGTAACTAGTCATTTTTCGAGGATTGGAAGTGCTAATTGGGAAACCGGTTAGTCAAAATACAAAGGAAATAAAAACAGGCCTCAGTTTGGCACCGGTATTTATTCAAAAATGCTGAGCAGCGAACCAGAACTGCAAGTAGCCGTGGAAGTGTGTAGCGTATATAGTTTTTTGTCACACAACAGCAATACAATTTCTTCCAGTGTTATTTCTTTTCGGATTATTTTATTGTCTGACAATTTGTGTACGCTTATTTCGGTAAGACGCCGAAATATGTTGCAGCACACTCAAACCCATAATATAATGAAAAATCCTTGAGCCCGGGTCATCGCAAGGGCCAAGTGATCCAGTCTCTTTCAAGGCAGCTGCGGCTACTTGAAGGAGACCACTGGTCAAAACACTGACTCAAACACATACATGTTGTCTTAAACCAATGCGTTTTGATTTCTGTAATAGCATGTGCCTCAGAAGAGACCCATAGAGACATCTTCTGCAACCAGTGTGTGCGACCTTGCGGCTGTATTCTTTTAGTGACGAAGCTCCTAAAGCCATGGGTCTGTCCATGCATGTCTCTTTGTTACCAGTTTGTAATCACCAAGCTGTATAACGCACTCAGCAGGTGGCGCTAGATGTGAGTGACAGAAAGACGGATGACGAATGGACGCGCTGGACGTACTGAACAGATGGACACATGGACGGACACATGAACGCATGCACCTCATTGCCAATAACTGCATCGTGGAGCACATAATTTCCGAATACGTACTCAGATGCATCCATATGAAACCTACCACAATCCGAGGGACGTGCACAGACTTTGTGTTTGCAAACTTTCCACGGCATCCAGTACTAGAACCTCTCTCGCTTCCTTTCATGGACCATAAAGCCATAATAACAAAGAGACCTCGCAATCCAGCAGCCATGACATCATAGAAATGAAAAGAACAAACTAAGAAACGAAACAGCAGATGAACCAGAACAAAATAAAAGTTGATTTGTGTAATATGCGCACAGTCTTACGTCTTTCTATATGATGCCATGGAGTAACTTTTCATGACAGAGTTATGGTTTACCGATGATCTCCCCCTCTTGAGCTACGCCCACTTATCATCATTCATTCTGTACATATGACATGACTGTCTATTATACCTTCCTCGGTACCTCGTTAATGGCGGCTTCATGAGCGGGTGGTGAACCGTCGTTCATGTCCTGCTTGAGGCAATGAACTGTGTGTGAAAGCTTACTTGGCCCGATGAAAGATAAGCAAGATAGTTCTCACAACAGCGCGTGTATAGAACCTGTCTGGGACGTGTTACGGGCAGAAAAAAAAAACATCTTACACCCCGCAAAGCTGCTGCTAACGTTATCTGAATCAAAGAATGGTAGCTGTTGTGAATTAAGGAATGAAAGGGCCAGCAGGACTTTATAAAGTGTGTGCAAAAAAGTCATAAAAAGTGACCGTGGAAGCTTGTGATGAAAAATACGTAAACAGATGTGTGTGCGAGCCAAGGAGTCGACATTCCTACAAATGCACTGGTCTTCTTCGAGGCTGGAATTACAGCTTGAAGAGTTTCAGCCATAAAGAAGGGAAATCGGCTTGTCGAAACGTTTGCTCGAGCACATGCCCCCTGCTCACGAACTTCTGCAGGCGCGCGATGAACCCCCGTGCTCCCACGTGGCTTGGAGAGAAACCAGCGTGGCATGCTCCAAGAGCTCGGAACGAGTAACAGCAATCGATACTACAGGGAATTCATGTCGTACTCCACTTGCAAGGACGCGTCAACACCGGGCAAGGTGCCGGTGGGTAACGGAGCGTGAAGCCGGTCCATGCGCCGCCTCGCATGCTACACAGGGTTCTTTTCAGCGTGAGATAGTGTATTTTTCTTATTCCGTGTTCTCAACAAATGCTTGGGGCTGGATGACTGCGCACGCATGCTTTTAGACGTGGGTCATCGTGCCGTAATGGTGGAACTGCTGCGTGCTTCAGGGTCTCACCGATGATATAGTCCATGGCGACGACGTGGTGTTGGCGCTGGTGGTCGCTCTGTTGCTGGAAAAGTTCGGTGGTGCACGAACCACGCGCGTACGTGACATCAGGAAAACGACCGCCGGGATGAGCACTGTGATGAATACGATCGAACAGAACGCCCACAGGAGCTGCCACCAGGGACGGATTTCCTGAACTGCGTAGGGCTCCGTCTATCGAACAAAAAAGCGTCGTTTAGAACATCATCACCCTAGTGAGAACTGCTCTGCTTAGCACAAACGGCAAGGTAACACAACTGAGAAAAAAAGATGGAGGAAAACAAAATCCCACTTCCTTGTCTACTGATGATACCCCAGTGAAAGCGTATATATGTCATGAGGAAACTGGTGATGCTATATTCGTCTTCTCAGTTGGTGGTGTGGTTGAGTTCCTTCACCTTTCTTTCAGGCTTTCATTAAATTACCTAAATGTTTGAAGTGCTTTAGTTACTGTCTTAAATGCTGTGTCTAGTCAACTCAGGACTTCTCACACCTGAATAGACGTTATGAAGTTGAAGGAAATATCCTGTTTCAATTACGTTCGAAATATTTTCGAACATTTCTTGAAGCGTTATGTATGCATGATGCACATTTCTCGCCAAAAAAACAAGTGGAAGTGGGCGCTTGTCCTTGTTCCTTTTTATGTCTGTTATCATGAGTGCGCCTTTTTCTAAAATGATCGCCAGATCCCTGTCACCGGATGATTTCAATAACAGCCAATTATTATCAATAACTTGGCGTTGTTTCAGATGACGGCGGTAAAGGACAGAGTTATGAGGATTTTATTACGTGATGCCACCGCCGCCTCAGTAATGCATCGTGTTTCGGTGCTAAGCTGCTGACCCGAAGGTTGCAGGTGTGATTCTGAACGCGCGGTGGTCGCATTTTCATGGAGGTGACATGGCACAGGCCCTGTGTACTGTGACAAGCCGGCGCACATTGAAATTGAAACGCCAGATGATATAGGTTTTCGAAGCCCTACACTGTGACGTTAATCTTTATTATGCTATAGTCTGGAGACGTTAAGCTGCACATATTATTGCGATTGTTATCATTCACACTATCGTTGTCGTCATCGTCGTCGTCGTCGTTGTTGTTGTCGTTGTCGTTGTCGTCGTCGTCGTCGTCGTCGTTGTTGTTGTTGTTGGTGGTGGTGGTGGAGCTGGTGGTGGTGGTGGTTAGCCGGCAACCAGTGATCATTCGCTATGGAGACAGTCACGGCCAAGCACGGACTCGCAGCCGGAGAGGCGTCCTTTTTGAGTAGACCCACTAGAAAGCACTCGAGAGTTCGACCCATTCCAGAGTTTGGAGGTATCGCTACAATTACTCTGGGGACGAAGAGGGAGCCGCCTGGCGACATAACTGCTATTTACTAAATGAGCGGGTCATAGTAAGCCTTCAGGCGCTCCACGTTGACTATGTCACGCCCACGACGGCGCATGTCCGAAGATTGTTCCATTGATTCAATCAGATAGTTGACCGAGATGTGCGTTCGATGACATGGTAGGGGCCTTCGTATTTCGGGAGTAGCTTGGAAGAGAGGTCAGCTACAGATGTCGGGATTGAGAGCCATACAAGCGCACCAGGAAGGAACGTGGGCTCAGAAGTTGCGGGGCCATCACAAATACTCTTCTGCCGCTCCTGCGCATGTGTCGTAAAAGTCTTGGTGAGCTCGCGACACTCTTCAGCAAGCCTGGCTGACTCAGAAATAGGTGCACACTCAGATATATCCGTCGTGTACGGTAGTATCGTGTGGATGGTGTGCGCCGGGGGCCTTCTGTACAGCAAGAAGAAAGGTGAAAAACCGGTCGTGCTCTGAGGGCGGTGTTGTAGGCGTAGGGGACGTAGGGCAATATAATATCCTAATTCGTGTGGTTGGCGGTGGCGTACATCGAAAGCACGTCACCAAGGGTGCGGTTAAAGCGTTCGGTGAGGCCATTCGTCTGCGGGTCGTAAGCAGTAGTTTTGCGGTGGACAGAATGGCACTCCGTGAGAAATGATTCGACGACTTCCGATAAGAAGACACGGCCTAGATCGCTGAGAAGCTTCTGGGGTGGACCGTGGCGCAGTATGAATCGATGCAGTAGAAAGGACGAAAAATCACGCACAGTAGCCGCAGGGAGAGCGACAGTTTCGGCGTATCACGTTAAATGGCCTACGGTGACGATGGCCCAGAGGTTACCGGCCGACATCAGAGAAAGTGGTTTATACAAATCGACACCTATGCGCCCAACCGGATGGTCAGGGCAAGGTGATGGTTGCAGACTGGCTGGTGACATGTGTGCTGACTGTTTGCGGCGTTGGCAAGTGAGGCAGGAGCGAACGAACTGCTGCACGTAGCGGTACAGCGCGCGCGCCAGAAGTAGAATTGTCGAATACAGTGGTAGGTTTCGGATACCCCAGAGTGCGCGCATTGCAGATCAGAATGGGTGGATACACATATATCCAAATGCAGTCGGCGGGGTATCATGAGTAACCACTGCCGGCCATCGGCATCGTAATTGCGTCGGTGTAGGAAGTCGTCACAGATGGCGAAATGGTGAGCTCGACGACGCAAGGCGTGCGTGCAAGGTGTTGCGTATGCATCAGAGCAACTCAATCAGCGGAGCAGTTCAATTATCCTTTTGGTGTTTGGTAGCGATGATGTCAACATCGATGGCAGTAACAGTAATTCAGGATACTGAGCAGGTCACGTCGTCTTCAGGCAGAGGGGAGTGCGAGAGGGCGTCGGCGTCAGCATGCTCGCATTGTCTTAATTTGAGGACAGCACGCGGATGTCTTAATTTTGTAAGGGAAGAGGCCTACGGGCGATACGGCCTGAGGGATTCTTCAATGATGAAATCCAGCAAAGTGCATGATGGTCAGTGACGATATCGAATGGGCGACCATACACATGAGGTCTAAACTTTGTAAAAGGCCCAGACGATTGCCAGGCACTCGAACGCCTCGAACCAAGGTAAAAGTAAATGGGGATGAGTTGGTTACAATAATAGCGGCGCTGCCTTGGGTAATTTTTATGGTCGCGAAAGGTACTGGCAACCCTTTCCTACTTCAAGCACAGTCGGATGGCGAAACGAATGCAATTGAGTCAGAGAAACCAGGGCAGTAAACCGACAAAGCTGTCGTCGAGCTTGGGGGCGCTGTTGTATCGTCTCTCACGAGCATCTTGCTCAGTGTTGAGGGATTGTCTTCTAGCGTTAAATGCGAGAAGGGTGGAAGTCCAATTTGAGCAGTAGCACAATGAATGACGGCGTCGTGGCGGGAGAGAAATTCTCATGCCAAGATGACTTCATGAGAGCATGCAGAAATGATTAGTAACTGGGCGACATACAGAATGTACTGAATGACAACGCGAGCTGTGTACCCCGCTGTAAGATGAATACGATGCGAACAAGCGGTATTGAGGGATAATTCGGAAATTGGCGTTGTCACTTTTCGAAAAAAGCGAGAAAGTTTTTCATCCATAACTAGATGCACGAACAACGTTCACAAGCACGTCAATGACATTAGATGGGCTGCTCTGGGGGCTTTCACAATGTGATAGTGTCGCAGTACTTGTCTCGGTAACGGCGACGACTAGTTTCCCGCTCCTGAGCTGCCGAACTTGTGCGCATGGGGGATGGGGAACGATGTCGTGGAGACGGCGACCTTCAAAAAAATGGAGCTAGATGTGACGGCGGTGGAATAGACGGTGGTTCATCGTGATAGGGATGGCTGATTTGGCCAGCAACAGGCAAAGAGATGGGGGGGGGGGGCGACTGTACGCGAAGGCAATAACGTGCTACGTGACCGGCGTAACCAGAGCAGATGGGCCAGTTATCAGATGTGCGCCATCGGAACGCCGGAGTAGGTCTCATCCATGTCTCAAGAGCTGATGGACGGAACGGTGGCTGGAAAGGCTGCAGGGTGGGCTGGAGTTGAGTCTGAGGAGTCGCGACAATGACTTTGAGGGCAGCTTTAGCGTAAGTCAGTGGGGCGGGCACTGGAATGACTGGATGCGGCCTTGCGACCACGTTGGCGTCACTTAGAGGTGCAGGAGTCGGAGGTTGTTGCGCGTGGTACGCAGGCATGACTTCCAATATTTCATGCTCAATCACTCGGCGGATAGGAGGAAGAGGGGTAGTGTCTGATTGTTGAGCAGCCAGTGGGTGGGAAAAGGCCAGGAGAGGGAACTGGCGCGCGATTTCCTCACGTATGAAGGTTTTGAGGTCTGCCAGCAGCGCCACCCGGTCACAGCTCGCCTCCAAGCCAGCAAACCCTGCATATCGTGGATGGGAGCGACTGGTCATCGAACGTTGCCGACGGAGATTCTCGGACCTCTGACACAGCGTGATGACCTCAGCCACTGTACCAGAGTTTTTGGCAAGCAGCTTCGTGAAGGTATCATCGTCAATGCCTTCCACGACGTTTCGGATCTTATCAGATTCTGACATGCTGTCGTTGGATTTCTTGCACAAGTCCAGGACTCTTCGATATAGCTGGTGAATGACTCACCGGCCTGCTGAGCGCGTTCGCGTAAGCGCTGCTTGGCTTGCAGCTTACGAACGGCAGGGCAGCCAAAAACGTTGATGACAGTGGTCTCGAAATCGGACCAGGTCGCTAAATCAGACGCGTGGTTGTACAACAAACTGGCTACGCCCGCAAGGTAGAACACCAAGTAGGTCAACTTGCCATCCTCGTCCTTTTTCTTGGGGACGCTCACGCACTCGTAAATTTTGGCGAGCCAGTCCTCCACGTCAGTGCCATCGGCGCCAGTGAAGATGGGTGGATCGCGGATCCTGGGGACACTGGGACAATTGGGGGGAGGCGTTTGCCGAGAGGCGTCGTGGGGCATGGTAGGTGACAGGGTTCGTGATCGAAGCTTCAAGGGCATCGAAAGAAAGTGCAGCACTCTCCAGCACTTTGTTAAGGCGTTTATTAGGCGGCAATCAGCGATCATACGCTATGGTGACAATCATGGCTAAGCACGGACTCAAAACGTGAGTGGCGTGTTTTTTTTTGGGTAGACCCACTAGTAAGCACTCGAGGTTTCGACCCATTTCAAAAATCGGAGACATCGCTACACTAATAATATCATCAAATACGGCACAGCACGCTGACGGGTTTGTTATGTCACAACTTGTGGCACTATTTGTGTCGACTCACCGTGCCAGTCGCTGAATTTCAACACACATAAGACATACAAGGTGTTGTACATCACGAGGCACATTGTATCAGTTATCTGGGGTGCTGAGGGCGATCAACACTACTTTGTAAGCACCGTTTGATAACACACAACGATAAACACTTCTGCTACACGTTAGATCTCCTGTACACTTACACAGACCTCACGCTGCCATTGTCATTCCCAGTAAGCCATCCGCGCACTAGATGTCATCGCAATCCCGCTTGAGGGGTGCCTACCGGCATAAAAGCGACATTCGCAAGTAATGACGACGTTCATGTATTCGTACTCTCCTCGATGCTGGATGTCGGCCCCGCTTCATCGCCCCAAATGAGAATTTGTATATAAGCAAACGCGGCTCAGAGAAGCCGTCAGTGATTGGAAGGAAGGTGAAAGTCCAGCCACAACCACTAACCTCGTCACTGTCGAAGCTGTAGCCCACTCGTGTTCCCTGAGGCGACACTACTTCGACGGGCGACCCCATGCTCGATTGCGGCTGCGTCGTCATAGGTGGAGGTGACATCGCAGGACTTCGTTCCAGCGCGGGCTGGGATGGCTGAGTACCGGGAGACATCAGTGGACTTCGCACCTGCATTCGTTATTCAGCGGATTTCACTTTTGAGTCATAGAAGCCACTACTCTGGCTATTGAATGAACGTATACAATTTTTTGCGTATGTCATGGCTGTGGTACGTCCCCCTCAGCCTTCTATGTAACGAATCCAGTGCACCGCGAACCTCTTGCCTCCCTTGCCACCTCGCCTTTATCCCGCTACACACGCACATACAAAAAGAGTTATGGGATGATCCCTTCCGGAATGGTTCTCCCAAGGTACCCCAGAGTCATTATCAAACGAGTTTGACACATAGCCGGAATCATCTAGGTACTCAGGACTAGGTGTTCTTCCCGTACTCCTCGCTTAGTTTAAACTACTGATGAGGTTTCACCGTCTCGTAACACGAAATCAGCATAAAAAACAAACATATAACGCGCCGGTCAAGCCGTACTTCATGCTCTTGAGGCTACCTTAGCACTGTTCGTCTGTATTTCACAGACGTCTCAAAGGGTTGATGGTGGGTCAGATGGGACAGGTTACCGCAGTAGTTTCCCGCTTCTCTGTATCACGTATTATCAACCTGTGTTCGCTGACCACAAGCAGTGACGTAGCCGGTCACATACGTCTGTGGTGGCAGGACCAACGGATGATAATGGTGTGAATTAGGAATGTTGCTTCTATACGCAGACTCTAGGGTTAACCATGTAAATTACCTGACAACGGGACCTTCCTTTCTTTCTTCGTTAAGCGTTTCAAACAACAAGCTCTACGAGCTGGCCGCTTGAATATGCATGCGATTTATGGGGATTACCTTTAGTAAATATCAAAGGCACCACTTCATGTCGCAATGGCATTTACGGAAGCATTAAAATAAAAAGAGTTCTGGCTGTAACAAAGGAAGCAGCAATTTTAATGGCAGCGTTAACATATATTTCTCACAAAAATTGCTGTTTTACTCACCTTTATATTTGTCTTTGCGTGCATGCGAGAAGAATCTTTTCGCTGAAAGCAGACAGAATAAAAGCCCACAGGGTGGAGGTGAGGGTTGTGTATTCAATGGAGACCTAATGCTAACGTTCATAAGGCCACAATAATCATGACGCTGCATAGAAGCTGGGGCGTAGATCGATATGTATATTATCGCTGTTCATTGAAGAAATCGTGCGGCTCTCTTTATGCGAAAGTTATCTCCAAACACCATCACTTCCTGAAAACAACGCAGCAACGAGCCCTCGTCTTGTGATATTTTTAAAAGCAGAACATTCTATATTGCCATCACATTAACAGAAGTGGTTGCAGAATATTTATAGCTGTAGTTAGCAGTCCACGTGAACGAGAAACGTAACTAAGCCAGAACCCTTCGCGTGACAAACTAGCACAGACTACTAGAAAACTTCCAAGTTTGCAAACGCGCACTTCATTACTTGAAGTGTGTGGTTGGTTTTCTCATAGTGTACGTGATATAAAAGTTATGTGGTTTTTTTTTCGCTACCCTCCCATCGCATGTTGTATGTTCAGTGCAGTACCAAGACGTGTGCGAAAGTTTGGGGCAATGATTAAGAAAGAAGGATTGTGTGTGATACGATATTTAAGGATATCGGCCGACTTGCAAGAGCTTTCTGTTCAAACTGCAGATAACTTATGATAACATATGTACGTATGGGCACCTGTTCCATAATGTGCGTGTGTGCGCAAGTTTGCATGTGTGCGCCATAAGATTTACTGAACACGCATGTGCCCTAGATACAAACCAAAGAATCAAGCAGTGCCACTTGTAGTGACAATTTTTATCGAATAACTCCGCGAAAGGTAATACTTGATATGTGGGGTTTCACATCACAAGACCACCATACAATTATGGGGGACACCGCAGTGGAGGGCTCCGAAAATATGGACCACCTGGGGTTTTTTAACGTGCACCCAAATCTGAGCACACGGGCCTACTCCACTTACGCCTCCTTCGAAAATGCAGTCACGGCAACCGGGATTCGATCCCGCGACCTGCGGGTCAGCACCCCGCGAAGTGTAAAAAGGACCGAAAATTTTAAGGGCAAACTTCACTTCTCCCGAGCCTGCCCCGATTCCTAAAATGAAAGAAAAGTCAAATTGTAGTGTATTTCAACACTGATAATATAGGGTCCGTTACCAATTTGCACCACTATAAGATCACTTGACCATCATGGTAGGCATCTTACCCTTTTGGCAGATCAAGTGCCAAAGGTGACTTCAGAGAAACAATAGAAAATATAAATCTCACACAACACACAAAAAAGAAGGGTGCTAGTTGTAGGCATTTTATTAGGCAATCTTTCCTGCTAGTGGAGTTATCTAAATTGGCATTTAGGTTGGGGTCCGTCCCCTTGAATTTTAAAGGCATCCAGGTACTCCTTGATTGGTCAAAAGACTTTTCCCGAGAAACACGCAATTACCGTTAAGCTTTTTCTTGTGACTAAGGACATCGCTTTTATAGACAGCGTGCGTGGGAATCCATAGTTTTCTGGCATATCTTCGGTGAAGATGCTTGAAATAGTTCCTAGGCTCCCCAAAACTTACAATAGGTTTTCATTCAGAAGCTTCTCAGTTTCTTTGTTCAAAAGTGGTTCGCTCTCGCCGGCATCGCCACTGTCAACTTGTGCCCTAATTGCAAAGACCACCGGAATAGACGGAGACACCCCACATCGCTGGGTCAAGATAATATTAGCTACGATCAACCTCTGACATCACTTGCCAAGTTTGTTGATTGATATGTAAAGTTTAGAGTTCCCTAAACCACTATATGCTTAGGAGAGACGTTGTAGTGAAGCGCCCGGGAATTCGGACCACCTGGGGTTCTTTAACGTGCACCCAAATCCGAGACACTGACCTACATCATTTCCGCCTCCATCATATTCCCGAGTTTGTTGGTCCACCCAAGACGCGTCAGTGAGTCAGCGTGATTTCTGCGCAGAATGTCTTCTTTTCACACGAAGTGCTACTTGAAGGCAGGTATTCCACCGAGTGCAAAGCTTTATTTCTTCATATTTAAATACATGTGGTTCAAGGTGTGATGTGCCTGGGGCCGTTGCCTAGAGCACTGCGCGATGGACGCTTGTATCATAAGAATAGTCTCTAGCGATAACCCGCGCGCATGCGCAAGTATTCGTACACTGCGCATTTTCTCGCAGTGCCCCTTGGTACGTTATCACATCGCAAATTCAGCGCCGTATAGAGTAGTACTGTCGGTGGGCTGCTGGCACTCATTGATGATTGACTCCAGTCTATTCCAGCTGTGAGTTTTTCAGATTTTCAGACACCATTAAATTCGAAAGCCTAACTACACAACCACTTTTAGTTAAGAGCAGATTCAATAGGATTGCCATTGGTGGCTACTTTGCGCTAAATTAGCTACTTCCGCAACGTTTCGCAACAACAATTTTCATCAATACTAAAGACTCTGTTCATATAGCCACTGCTGAACTACGTGGCTACTAATGTGGTGATAATATTGAATAACGTGGCTATTTGCGCTATATTTGGGCTTGAGAACTGGGGCCCTTTCAATTCCACCCAACGACAATCTTGACTTGAACGAACATGTCGCCATGAGGCACTGTAGATAGTGCGTCGCGGTAGAGCTCACCCGTTTCGTAGTACTGAGTGACGACTTTCGGACCGTCGTCGGCGGCGTCTTCACAGTTTGCGGGGACGCGGGCGACTCCAGTTCGTACTGCGGAGACGGGTGCGGGACTGGCACGGCCATGGCGTATTTCTTCTACTTCTCCTTCTTGCATCCCGTGGCTCATGCGTTGCGTATGCGTCACTTGTTGCCGCTGATGGTGATGATGATGATACCTATTGCAGGGCGCGTACTACCACAGCCACCTGTATAAAAATCTGTGCCGGGCACACCGCCATTGGGGGGGGGGGGGGGGTCGTCGAACGCCACTTTTCTCCGCTGCCGCTAGGGGCGCTGGGTAAACAGGGTGCCTCTCTTTCGTCAAACAAGGAAAACTCATTGAACAGGCACTACCAGCATTGATGTACGCAGATGATATAGTAGTAATGGCCGAGAACAAGGAAGATTTGCAGAGATTGGTGAACATCTGCGGTAATGAGGGAGATAAGTTAGATTTCAGATTCAGTAAGGAAAAATCAGCAGTCGTGATTTTCAATGACAATGAAGGTAGTGAGCTTAGAATACAGGAGGTTACGCTAGAGATAACAGATAAATACAAATATCTGGGCGTATGGATAAACAATGGGGCCGAGTACCTAAGGGAACACGAAATATGCGTGTCGACTAAAGGTAACAGGAATGCAGCGGTAATGAAAAACAGGGCACTGTGGAATTACAGTAGGTATCATGTTGTAAGAGGAATATAGAAAGGGGTAATGGTTCCTGGTCTGACGTTCGGCAATGCGGTCTTGTGCATGAGATCAGAAGATCAAGCAACATTAGAAATTAAGCAACGTGGAATAGGTAGGCTTGCCTTAGGAGTTCACGGGAATACACCAAATCAGGGAGTACAAGGTGATATGGGATGGACATCATTTGAGGGGAGGGAAGCTAGCAGCAAAATAAAATTTGAGAAGCAATTGAGAGAAATGGGGGAGGAACGTTGGGCTAGGAAGGTATTCAGCTACTTGTACATGAAGAATGTCGATACAAAATGGCGGAAGGGAACCAGGAAATTGACTGGTAAATACAAGAGGTGTCCCGCAATGGGGCCGTCCTTTGGCCGGTGTGGTTCAATATCTTGATGAGCTCTGTACCTCGGCACCAGGACGTCCACACTTATGGATATGCGGACGACATCGCATTCTTTTCAGCAGCAGAGGACAATCATAGGCTATTTAAAATATTACAGACATACCTATCGGCCAAAGAAATGTGGCTTTATAGCTTAAATCTTTATTTAAACGTCAAGAAACGTTCTGTTTTAACATTTCCACTCAAAGACCCTTTTCACATTTCCCTCTCCTATCAACTGGATCATATCCCTCAAGTAGTGAATGTGAAATATCTGGGGGTGACCGATCACCAATCAATGTCTTGGAATTGTCATAACCGGCAATACAAGGAACCGGCATGCAAGGGACGCTCATCCGCGTACCTGCCATACGCTGTCCGCGTTCCACAGGAACGCGGGAAATCTCTTGGCGCGCTGCGAGAAACGCGCATCGGCAGGCCTGCTGTACGCAGTCGGCGTCTAGCGCGTGCACGGACGGCTATAAAAGGAGCGTGTCGGGAGTGCGCTGGGCTCTCTCTCTCTCTGGACTTCACTGGCCCGCCCGTCTCGGGTGCGCTCTGGGCCCTTGTGATGGAAAAGCGCGTCTGTACGCTCTCGTTGCAATGTACTTCTCTTGCAAATATGTAAATTAAACGCATCTTCTATTTGTTCGTGAGACGCGTCGCAAGAGTCGTCCTTCGCCGGATCCTGAGTGGCAGCCTCAACCCCTCCCCGGGCATATCAGAATACACACATTGAAAACATTGCAGCAAAGGGAGGTCGTGCGATGGGAATATTAAGCAAAATTAGTAATAGTCGCTTAGGTATGCGAACAAATACTCTTATCTCAGTGTATTGTATGTACATTCACCCGGTGCCTGAGTTTGGGTGTGTGTTATACGCAGGGGCATCTGCCTACAAGATACATCCTCTGGTAGTCATAGAGAGACAAGCCTTGAGACTATGCTTAGGTCTCCCCAAGTTTGTTTCAATCAAGATCTTGTATCTTGTATGCAAAATACAAGATCTTGTGTATCTTTACAAGATCTTGTATGCAAGATACAAGATCTTGTATCTTGTATGCAAGATAGAAGATCTTGTATCAAGTATGCAGTCGCCACTTCAAAGAAGAGGACTTCATCGACGGCAAGCGGCGACGCCTTAAAAAAAGGGGCTGTGCCGTCAGTTTTTGAATATTACCCGCCCCATCTCCAGCCGAAATCAACACGGGCGTGAAACACAGCAAGCATCGACAAACGAGTCAGTGCTAAAATGGCGCGCAGCGACTCCGCGAGCGGCAACGTTGCTTCAGCTGTGGAAGATATGTCGGATTGCTGCGCGATGGACACATCGTCGGAGGCCAACTTGCGTGATCAAGGCGTCCAGGTAGACAGCAGGTCAACTTCAAGTGTGCTTGTCGCTGAGAAAGTGAAGTGGAGAAGAAAAGAAAAGGAGTTGAGGAGCCAGCTGCTTTCAAGTACTTCGCGAAAAAGCCCCTGTCAAGAAAGTATGCGAAACTGTGAGGCTACCGAAAATAGAGGCACCTACAAATAAATGTTCCTTCTTTTTTTCAAAATGTATTCATATCGCATCAATTGGGTTCAATTTGCAGAATATAGAGCTGATATGCATGGCAAGTCAACGTTGGAAATTCATGTACATCATGTCCAAGCATGTAGGTGTGTGCGTACGTGGCATGTTTTTGGTATTCATTTAGCGTGGCGTTCTTCGCTTGCGGCTAGTGCGTGAAAGCTGGCAACCAGATCTCTGAAACATTCGGTAACATAATTCAGTGAGTACAGCCGCGATATATTGAGGTTTGAGCGCAGAACATTAATGATTTAATCTGTTTAATTTTGACCGCGGAGCCAGAACCACGGCAACTGTGGCATGTAGCGAACTCCGGCACCCTGTTTAGGCAGCGGCACCTGGTGGCGAGGCGCCGCACTTGCGCCGACGGAGTAGTCCCATTGTTCTCTTCCGCTTCTACCGGGCACTGAAAGTTAAAAAGGAGGCACTGGTACTACATAGTGAGACGAGGCAGCGAGATATGATGGGGTAGAATATGTTAGGTAAAAAGTAACCTTTATAAACGAGCTTATGCGCAAAAAAAAACACGTAGTAATATTTAGGAGTTTGTAAAGTAAAATCTTTAGCTTACCCGCAAGTCTCGTATTCGAATCCCGGCTGCTGCGGCTGCATTTTCGATGGAAGCAAAAATGCAGGGAACAAACGGAGGTTAAGAATATCATATTACTTGAATACAAGAAGACGAAATGCACATGGCCGGAGCACGTAGCTCGTAGGCAGGATAACCGCCGGTCATGAAGGATACCTGACTAGATTCCAAGAGAAGGCAAGCGCGTGAGATGGAGACAGAAATTTAGGTGGGAAAATGAGATTATAAAGATGGAGGTTATGAAGTTTGGAGGTAGAAAGTGGCAACAGAAAGCACAGAACCAGGTTGATTGGCGGAACGCGGCAGAGGCCTTTATCTTGCAGTGAGTAAATATTCAAGAGGCGATAACATAAGATAAGGCAAAGATCCTAGAAACAAGGTTGACGGAAGCCAAAATTTAAAAAATATATAACAAGGGAAGCGTAAGTAGAAAATAATGACACTGCAATCTGACTGTCGCATTTCAATGCATTCAAGCAGACATCCCTATGAGTATAGAATATTCAGTAGTCTACTAAGGGGCTACATAGTGAACTGCCCCGCGAATCATCTTTAACGTTCAGTTCAGTTTATTCTTGATTCCAGATACAAAGCTTCATGATCATTTGTATACAGACAACGTTCAGGCTATCAGTCGAGTCATATAATTACAAATGTATTTCATTTCACTACATAATTTGATTCAAACTTAGTAGAACCATTTAAACTGACTAGAATGTCTTAATAGACTATTGTTTAAACAGCAAATAAGCAAAATCATCTGCGCTATGGTTCGACAACATGGCTCGGGTGACCTCAAAAATTTCTTAATGCGTAGTATTATTTAGCGATCCTAACGCACTTTGGGTGTTTCTATCTACGTATCTGTCATAGGTGCCTACACCTTGGGACTCTCGTGATCTTTTCCTTTACGTGGTGCTGACCAAAACTGGTGTCGGAGGTAAAGTACCTTGACGACGTTCACGACAGGTAATTGATATATTCATGTCATGCCAAGGCAGACAGGCAGGCAAAGAACTTGCTTCTTAATATAGCTTCTTGATAAATGGCATCGTGTCTTTTCATTGTATCTGTATGTAGCCTGTATACTTTGTTCTTAGGTACTCTATTGTATGATGCCTTTTACTATTGATTATATTTTACTGTTGAGTATAATTACTATTGATTTATTCAAACAATCTTCAATCTTTTGTGTGTACTTGAAATATTACCAGGCAAAGAACTTTATTTTGATCCGGAGACGATGCTCACTCCAAGTAAAATACGTCAAACCCCTCTCCTTCAGACACTTGTGGCACATAACAGGGGCCGCGGTATGAGAGTATGCGCCAGGGCTGGTTGATAGTTTATTTATATCTTGGAACAGTGATATAAAAGACATTCGTAAATTAAACGCGACATTATTTGGAAAAAAATCTCCGCGTATCCACGAGGTTAATAATGACGAGTGGGTTAAGCTCCGGGGGCTATCTGGTATACCATGCATCCTCCGTACGTTTTGCCCACAAGAACATCTCGTAAAGACGTGCAAAACGTGGTGTGGTACAGTATGTGCGCGAAACTATTTCGTTCATGCCAACTATATCGTAGCGAAATGCTGGCCTCCTTCGATACTGCGTTATGACCGCTTTGCAGGTCAGTGAAGCGAAGCGACAATGATTCTTGTATCAAATACAGTCCGAAATGGACCCTCAGCTCGGGGTCTGGCCTGAAGGTGAACCCACTGCTGCAGCTGCCTTGCGAGCCCTTCAGCTTCACCGCCTTGTCTTCCTTCATAATGTAGAAGCGCACTGACTGACGACTGTACAAAGAGGGAAAAAGCGCGCCGAGAGCGAGCGCAGTTTGTAGTTCTGCCCCTCTAGCGGTCTACTATGAAACTAGAGCACGCGCTGGAGAGGAGCGAGTGCTGCAGAGTGATCAGGTGGTCTCCTATTTACACTTGGAGCGAAAGCATAGCTGCGCCTCTTGTGAGCGCACCGAGTACTGACGGTTGGCTAGGGCAAAGGGGGGCACGCCTCGCCCATAAAGAGCTTTCCCCCTAAAACTGAGGTCGGCAGCGTTGGCCCGTCGAATGCGAAATCTAAATGTCAAGGTCCTGGCCGAAATCGAACCCTAGCAGTCTGGCGTCCTGGCAAAGTGTCGCAACTGCTTTGGAAATAGACCCCATGCAGGCCTGGTGATGGTGAGACGTTAATTGTGGTTACACTACTTGCTACCTAATTTTATAAGCATTACATACGCGTTTCTGTCATAACGACGTCCCGTCTGGATAAAGCTCGGGCTACCATCCTCCAAGCACAAGCGCTGCATATCAGCTGTATCGCTGTATCGCTGCATATCAGCTGCATATCACCCGTATCGGCATTGACATCGTAACGCAACTGATTTAGAACTTCTTATATAAGACATAGGCGCCAGTTCAACATACGTCTGTGCACGCAACGTTAGTGCATATCTTTAGCATTATTTCGTAACGTTTGGCACACAGTGCGCATAGAACTGCCACCGAGTACGAACAGTTTCACAACACACGAATAAAGACGTTTAGACCTGTAACGTGGCGTCGCGTACAGATCAAAGTGAAGTAGTACACTGCTGCTTTACACACGTTTTACCAGCCCCCTCGCCTAGCGCAGCCTGGTGCTAAGGGGCCGAATGTAACCAACCTTTACGCGCGTCTGCTCCGCTAAGCCGCTTCGTCACCTCTTCTTCCTACACCATGGTGGCGGGTGAGATTCACATGAGATAGCGCGGTGGGATAATATATTTGGGATATTTTATGGTTTGATGGCTCCACACTGTGTATAGTGTGAACCCAGATTTTTTTCTCGACAAGAGAGGGGGGGGGGGTTCCAGGCTTCACGCATGCTTTATGCATGTTCGTGCGTATTTTTGTATGTGCGCATATCATATATACGCTAGCGATATTGAAAATTTACAGGGGGGAGGAATGCTTGAAGCCCCAACCTTTGGCACCACCTCTTTACATCAGAAGAACTTCATCTTCTGCGTTATTCTGTGGTTCTGAGTGTACGTTGTCTATTATCGCGCTACATTATTGTTACATTGTTCATAATGAATACCACACTATAAACGAATACATCCTGTTCATTTCATCTTTTCTCTCCTCTCTGCGGTGGCCGCTGAGCGCGTGCCATGACAGAGCGGTGTAGTGGGTAGTGATGCCTTATATAACATATCCCCTTTAAAAAAAACACAATCACCGTTATTCTTTACTCTCTAACAAAGTGCTTCGATTTATTCAGAGTCTTCTTCTTACGCCCGCTTTTTTTTTACGTGCACATCAACTCCTGACGAATTGGATGAAACTTGCGTGTTCTCTGCAGCACATGATCCAAGGTCTGCATTTCCATGACCATCAGCTCCTGATGTGTGAGGTTTTGGAGTACTAGATGACTGATTAGATGCAAACGACCAGTTCATGGCAGCAGAGGTGCCTGAATTCATTTGGTTACCCTCCTCCCCCCCCCCCCCCTGGAGGGTGGGGGGTGGGTGAAGTGTGGCTAACTTAGATGCGTTCCACACACGCGCATCCTCCAAGAGGTACGAGGCCGGTATACATTTTCCAAAGATCTTCTGGGCGCGGAGGATTGTGGAGATAGCTTGTTATAAACTGCATGTAACCTAACACGCAACACGCACGTAATCACCAACGAAGAAGCTAAGTGCGTTGGCTCCACGTTTTTCATTCGTGTAGCTCTTCGACATCCTTTGCTTGTTTTTTATTGTTTTTTACGCGCTTTCGCAGCTGCTGAATCGCCTTATGGGTCTGTGTTGAGTTCTGAAAATTTGTCAAGCAATCCCACTATGTAATGTCTGGGGAGAACTTGGCGTCTATGAAAAAACGCAGCGAATGCCGCACCAAAAATCGCGCGAGGCGTACAGTGATATTACTAGCAGGCAATCAAGCACGGCTGTTCGTATACCATGGCGCACAAAGAGAGCTTGTTGAATATACGACTTCAGCAACCCAAGAAATTTTTCCACCACGCCGTTAGCTTGGGGCTAATAAACAGAAGAAGTTGTAATGCGTTATTTCACACTCTGTGAGAATTTGGTCTACGTTTGCCGAAGAAAAGTGTGGTACATGATCGGATACAATACAATATGAGTATCCTTCTCGCGCAAAAAGTTCAAGTTGGAACTCTTTCATTGCAGACGCGGTGGCATCTCGTACGAAAGTCGCTTCAGGGCACTTATATAATAGCTCATAGCAGTAATCTCAAAATGGCAGTCAGCCGAAGCTTGCTTGAAAGGTCCCATGATATCTATGTTCTTTTCACGCTGCGTCCGGAAGAGGAACAGGTTGCAGTGGTGCTGCAAAAATACCTGCAGACTTGTCGGAAGACTGGCAAATCACTCATGTGCGCGCGAGTTCTTCAATGTGTCTATTCATGCATGGCCACCAATAGGAATCTCTCAGGCTAGCTTGGTGTAACTTGTGGGTCAGATTCATAGTCGGCTGGTCAAAGTCCCAGGCACGAGAATCCTATTACCCAAATATAATATATCACTCACGACAGAAACTCCAGACTTCACGTAAAAGTAAAGTAGCAACAGTTTTGGCCGTAGTCGGGAAGTGCTTAACTTCACAGATAATCTGATCATTGGCGCTTGCTTCTTCAAGTTGTTTCATGGTAATTATGGTAGGCAACAGACAGATAAATTCTTATTCTGGTGCATCACGCACTAAACTCCATACGGGTAGCTTGGAGAGACGTCAGCCACGACGTCTTCGCTAGGTTTCCTGTAGTAGATGGTACAGTTGTAGCATATCAATGTGAGGACCAGTGCGCAGTGCTTAAAGGTTCACGTACAGTGTGTTCCCGGAGCAGATGGCATCCAACGCTGAGCCCTTCAATAAACTGGATGACCTGTAACACCTGAACCCTTGCCACTTGTTCTTCGGGACCCTTGTGTACCACCACTGTTGTGCTGCTGATGTCCGTGACCAAAACGGAAGGCGACTCCTCGGTGGATCGAGGCGTATACGAGTGGGCGAACCAAAGCCTCGCGTGGGGAGCGTAGTCTTGCGACCAGCTGGAATGCAACAATGGTCATTCTCTCATTTCATATTAATTTCTAGAAAACATAAATACATTTAGAAGATACTTTTGCTGGTCTTCCGATTCCGACCTTCATTTTGTGTAACTGCGACAGTCATATCCGTTTTCACGACCCCAGGCAAGATACAATAGCCTGTTCTTTTTTTCTTTTTTTTAATGCGAAGCATTTCTTAGCGAACTTCGGTGACTTTGAGCGTGTCTATCTATCTAGCCGCCTACGAATTTTAGCTCTCCTGGCTGTTTGGATAATGGTATCGATACAAAGTTGGTATGATATAACATGACTGTATGGCGAGCATATTTGACTAGTCTAACATTAAAATCATGACATGTATGACATCAATGTCATGAGTTACATTTCATAGTCTTGCTACTCTTGCGGTAGTTTCGTTCACATGACATGTTGCAAAATTGGTATGGTATGACATGATTGCATGGCGAACACAAGCGACCGACGCTAACATGAAAATCATGACATGTATGACATCAATGTCATGAGTTACATTTCATAGTCTTGCTACTCTTGCGGTAGTTTCGTTCACATGACATGTTGCAAAATTGGTATGGTATGACATGATTGCATGGCGAACACAAGCGACCGACGCTAACATGAAAATCATGACATGTATGACATCAATGTCATGAGTTACATTTCATAGTCTTGCTACTCTTGCGGTAGTTTCGTTCACATGACATGTTGCAAAATTGGTATGGTATGACATGATTGCATGGCGAACACAAGCGACCGACGCTAACATGAAAATCATGACATGTATGACATCAATGTCATGAGTTACATTTCATAGTCTTGCTACTCTTGCGGTAGTTTCGTTCACATGACATGTTGCAAAATTGGTATGGTATGACATGATTGCATGGCGTGTAGAAATGACTACATTCCACCCTCGAATATACGCCACGCTCATGAGAAGGTGCGTGCAACATGTCTGTTTCGATAGCTTAATATCATTATACCGAATTCGGTATAACGGGACGTGAATGAATGACGAAAAAATAATCCTCGTGCAAGCATGATTAACAATACATGCCTGTCATGTAACAACATGACTACATGCCACACTCATGATGCGATCGCCGCCGTTTTGCTAGCTTCACATATGCCAAATTTGTATTACGTGACGTAAGTGGATGACGAAGGTATGTGACTGGTGCAAACATGATAATCATTCGAGGCGCGTTATGTGACAACATGACTACATGTCACCGTCAAGGCGCCAATACACTTTCCGTGACACGGCGCGTGCGCGCCTGCGTTCGTTTCGTCGCGTCACGCCTGCGTTGCCATGCCAGTCACCGGTCCTGCCATATCCGGTCCTGCCAGTCGCCGGTCCTGCGCCCGTGCGCGCCGCGCTGCGTGGCTTTGACGCATGTGCGTGTCAGCGCGTGCGGCGTCCCTCAGTCCAGAAAAGAGGCAGATGCAGCGCTGTCTGGGTAACGTAGTGGGACTGAAATGCAGCATGTCGCATTTTGCGCCGGTTGGCGTCGGGCCGCACCGACGGACGCTGGTCGCGCCTGGCGTCAGGCTATGGAGTTGTCACGTTTTGCTACCGTAGCGTCGCTGTGCCCAGCGTGCGTGCGTGTCAACGTTACATTGGAGTACATTGGGCCCTTCATGATGCGCTTGCGGCCGTTTCGCTAGCTCCATATATACCAAATTTGGTGTTGCCTGACGTCAATGCATGACAAAGATATATGACTGGTGCAAACATGATAATCATGAGACGCGTGTCATGTAAGAACATGACAGCATACCACTTTCATAGAGTGCTTGCAGCCGTTTCGCTAGGTTCACATATACCAAATTTGGCATCACGTGACGTGAATAGATGAAGGTAAACGACACATCCAAACATGATAATCATGGCACAGAAGTCGTGTGTGGCATAATTTACCTCCACCTCGTAACGTTGTTGTGATTTCAAAGTGACATATCTACCTTCCTCACTTGTGCTTCGCATATAATCGGCTCCCACTGTACGTGGGATCTGCGAATTTTTAGGAGCGAAGCTCCTTAAGGCGTGGGCTGTGCGTCCCCTGCATGTAGCCACCTCTCGTTCAGTTCTAAGTATTACGCTAGCCACCGCCCGATCTAAAGGGTACAGCCGTATCCATCCGTCCATCCGTCCATCCGTCCGTCCGTCCATCCATCCATTCATCCATCCATCCATCCATCCATCCATCCATCCATCCATCCATCCATCCGTCCGTCCGTCCGTCCGTCCGTCCGTCCGTCCGTCCGTCCATCCGTCCGTCCATCCATCCATCCGTCCGTCCGTCCGTCCAAAAGATGCAAGATGTTATAAACTAGACGGCGGTACGTGTAGTTGATTATGAAAGATGCGAGGTGTTATAAAATAGGAATGATGCCACATATGGCGCGTGTCATCGTTCGATATCGTGCGGCGACGTACGCTGGGGGAGCGTTGCAATAAAATCGAGTGGGCAAAATGTACGGAGGATTCATGGTTTACCAGGTTTACCTCCGGAGCTTCGCCCACTCATCATCATTCAATTCGTGGATATGGCGGCATTTTTTTTTCCTTAGTCATGCCTGTATTGGCTGTGGCAGTCTGGTTTAGTGTATTCTCTGTATATATGTATTTCAAATATAAACGTGATAATGAAACACTCGTTGTTTCCTTGTGCTGATATACTTTCGGGGTTAAGCGTCTCCCCGCCGCGGTGATCTAGCGGCTGAGGTACTCGGCTGCTGACCCGCAGGTCGCGGGATCGACTCCCGGCTGCATTTTCGATGGGGGCGAAAATGCTGTAGGCCTGTGTGCTCACATATGGGTGCACGCTAAAGAACTCCGGGTGGTCGAAATTACCGGACGACGTCTCTCGTAATAATATGATGGTTTTGAGACGCTAAACTCTACACATAATATCAAATAAAATCTAGGGTTAAGCGTCTTGACCTTTTCTTTCGACCCTATGTTGTGTAAGTCAATAAATGCCATTTGAAAGCCTGCATTGTGTGCCGCTTCCTACGCATGAGCATGCGTTTCGAATTTCTTGTGATATAACTTCATTATGATGGTTGATAAATAGCGGCTTGGAATCAGATGCTAGCCATGCCAATGCAGATTCGCGATCATTCACGCGATTTCTATTGGTGATACGGATGCCAATTCTAATATGTCACTGGCATGGTGATGCTAAGTGCAACAGGTGCTCCGTGGAGCTGTTTTTCTGTAGTGTACATTGGTCGGAGTGTGTGTAAGTAAAGTATGTGTTTACCGACCACAATAGCATTTACATCTTTTCGAGGCGCGCTGCCTGATTTGATTGATCTGCCTAAGGAGTCTACAATATTTACATCAAATTCTTCGTCCTCTATCAGGCGCGCAGCCAGAAATTTCTTTCGGAGGAGAGGAGGAGCGCATCCATGATTTCGGTGTGGGCGCTCTTTGAAATGATCATTTTCCGGTCTCTACTCCATGGCGACAAAACTTTTTTGGGGGGGGGGGGAGGGGGGGCACGGGCCTGGTATGTTACACCTAGGCTACGCCCCTGTCCTCTATACACAGAAGTTAAAAACTTCAGGCAAAGTCTGCTGCTCATACATCAATAAAGTTCTCACATGCGCTGACAATACATTGCATACGCATGTGTGGTGTCAAGAAGAGTTGGTACGTCGACTTCTCGAGTGGCGTTATTACACTTAAGAGCAGAAATGGCACGAATGTATTTGCACGTTCAACAATGACGGAGTATGAAGAGTACAAACCACATTTGTCGGGACTGGTCGTGCGGCTGACCACGCCGCCACAAAATCCGCGCGTGACCGCATCGCGTGACGTCACTACAAGCGTATGTCCCAATATCGCCGGTACATTATCGCTAGGCGAGGCTTAGTACGCAGCCTGCCACGCTAAAAATGTGTAATATAGTATCTGCTTCCGTGAATATTTCGTTGCCACAGTCAATAAAGCACGTGAGGACGTGTAGGCCGCCACGGCAGCTAAGCGATAAACTTGATTATTCATTTTTACCGTATGCCATATGTAAGAGGTGGGGTTGGTGTGACGTTGCAAAAAGCGAGGTCACACTGGCCTAAATGACTCGGCAGTGTTCCGCCTGAGCACCTACTATTTAATAGAGGTTCGTCACCAACGTCACAGCCCAGTGTGCCACCGGAAAGCCAACAACTTGTTGCACACTCCTCCTGATAAATTAAAGACAAAAATACTAACGTGTGTCGAGAAGGCAAGCCGAGTTTCGTGACAAAAAAGAAAGATAGGCACTTACCTTGGGGCGAGTGAAGGGCACTCGACAACTGACACCGCTGAAACACAGTCGCACGTTACACCATGAAACTTGACGAAAGCCCAGAGGAGACGAGAAGCAGTGTTTGTGTCTACCACCAGCGGTGCTTGCACGTGCATCTTTCTCGTGTTCCGCGCTTTTGCTGGCTTTCTTCAAGTATTGTGAACCAACTGGCCCAAATATCTAGGCCATAGACTGAAAAGTAGCGTATCACCCACACGTTATTGTTCACACACACACACACACACACACACACACACACAAACACACACACACGCACGCACGCACGCACGCACGCACACACACACACACACACACACACACACACACACACACGTGGGCTGGTTATTCCAGTGCCCGCGCAGACTGTCGTACAGGACGCGACAGCAAAAAACCATTGATTGGCGGGCTCGCTGTGTTAGGTTCAAGGTTAAAAAAGTAAAGACAGCCCGTGAAAAAGACGGGACCAAACAAGAACGAGTGCGCAGGCAGAGACATGCTCTCATTTTGAGAAAAAGAAAAAAAAAACGTCACGGAAGGGCGCGCTTTCCCCGTAAGATAGTGCCTGGTGCATGCTGTCGCTCTAGTTGATAAAGCAGAGATATCGGGCTGTGAATTGTCTTGTCGTCATGACCGACTTATAAGTGAACTGCGCTAAATTATTATTGAAGAAAAAAAAAGCTTCCGCTGCAGTGTGTGTGTGCGTGTGCGAAGGCGTAACGACGAATTTCTTGTTGTTTGGAATTCGTTTCATGCCTGCGCACGCCTGAAGTGTAAGCAAGAAGGTATAAAACAGGCAGCAAAAATAATAATGGATCAACAGAAGTTTCAGAGGCCTTGAACACACGCGAACATTCGCTGGAAATGGGTTCACAAGGTATGATACGCAGGAAGTGACTTTACATTTTAGGCAGCAGTCTCTGGACATGCAGTACATATCTAAGCTTACTACTTGACCCAAATATTGAACGTCGCCTGCACTGCCCGCACAACTAGCAACAATAAAACACAAGGAAACCTCAGAAAAGGCTGCTGTTGCGGTGGATATTGCTTCAGGACTAGTGAGTCGCAAAGAGAAAGGTAGTTTAGAAAGAGGAGATGGCAGCGTGATGCTGGAGGAAGAGGAACTTTGCAGAGGAAGGCCGCCAGCGGGCGAGGCAGTGACGAGAACAAAACCAGTTATTTATTTTTAAAAATACAAGCACTGCTAAAACACCACGTAAGGCGCGAGTATAGTACCACAAAGGTTCATAATAAATTTTACAGAAGTCAGAAGAGAACAGAAATATATGTGCACAGTGACTCAAACTAGGGAAATATAATAGGCCTTACATTTTTAAGAGGGTGAGAGCAAACTAAATGTAACACATCTTTGCTGCACGGGTGATATTCAGTTGTACTCTGCCCTCCTTTTTAAATTAACAGTTAATTCATGTGCCTTCTCTTTCCAAAAGAGCCAAGTTCACTTACAGTGAAACGGAAAACTGGTATTCACAATATGGTCTGATTGATAACAATACTGTGACAAGCTGTTTTGGTCACAAAAATCTATACTGCCCACCAGTGTCGGTGTTCCTGAATAAACTTAGGGTTTCGATCATATAGACTAGAACACTGCATTGATGCATGAACTGGTTTTGCATAACAGGTCTAAATGGCAGGGAATTAACGATGCAGCAGTATTTTGGGAAAAAAATTGACATCAGACAGAGCATTTTTTTTTGGTGCGGACGTTTCTTTATGATTGTAATAGCAAATACATTAGTCTAGCAAAGCGGGTGGTTTGTCCTGGGAACAGGTCCGCCGTCCTGGACTCTTGATAGATTTTTAGGGCTCGTTGCGCCCATTGAATTGCTCCCATTTGCGGACTCCTGCCCAAACTCATCTTCATGTCTCCATAAGTGGTTATAAGCAGCGCCGTTTAGAATTATTTCTTCCTCTTCTGAAAATAGAGCTGTTAACAATAACCCAATTTCAGTTATCTGCGACGTTAAATACACTCTATTCAAGAAAAGAATGATGTGATGCCGTAGCAAAAAACTACAAAATAAAAACACTGACAGACAGCAAGAAGTACGACCGTCAGCTGGTTGCTCTTTCTATTAAAGTTTTGCTTTGTGCCCTCATGTTCATGCCTCATGTCCTTAAGTGAGTATCAACTGACCCACGAAAGAGCAATTTTTGAGTAAAAGAACAATACCAATGCAACTACATTACAAATAAAGCAGCTTGATTGCGGCCATTGTTGGTTGTTTTGGTCCAGATTGTATCGAAGCGCTGCTTTCATGGATCTGTCCTAGTTCAAACAAGACAGGTGCTGGTTGTAGCTCACTTTGATTCGAAAGTGTGCTTTGAGCCCGGTTACGATCGGGCATGGCCCATTTTTCAAAAACATTTTAAATGTTAAAAAAACTTTTTGTGTTCTTCACGTTCCTATGACATTTGTGGCTGTTCCGGTTTTTCAATTTGGCTCTTTTAGAAAAGAAGAAAAGAAACAACGCATATGTTCTCATTTTCGCAGTTGCGGTACACCTATTTTTGTGCGTTTCTGAAAACACTGATCACGTGAATAAAACGTGCCAGCTATCATGTCCACCCTATAGTATGAAACGGAGGCCTACAGCGCGTTTAAAAAGCTGACTGAGATTGCGCAAGAGCTTCCTGTGTGAATAACGAGCTGATTGGTAAGGTTCATATGGTGAACATTAAAATACGCAGGTTAAATCACTAGTATCGCGCATACAACACCTCAACCACCAGTAAGACACAGCTCGCCACTAGTAAAACAGCGTGCTGCATAAATAAACCATTCAAGTCAAATTGGAAAGTCCCGGATGCACTATGATACCTGCATTTAGCGGCATTTGCCGGTATCAGTATGCCCTCTTGAATGGCGAGAAAGAATCTTCTCAGAGGTCGATATGCTGGCAGGAACTTGCGGACTCGCAAACCACTGACCAGTATCTTGAAGTTCTGTCTGAACTCGCGGACGTCCGGAAACCTCTCGCGTAGATCGCAGGGTTCTTCGAGCATCGCGTAACACACTCTGTCGTGTCGCAAAGCGCAGGCGAGGCAGTCGGGAAATCTGAAGGTCTTCAGTTTCTCAGGACCATGGCCCTGATATGCAGCTCGCAGTTTGCGCAATAACTGGCCCCTGTGTAATGAACTGTGCGTCAATGATGAGCTGTTGGTGGGTTGCCGAATCCACGGTGGCACAGGGTGCCATCTCGCCTCTGTCCAGGGCGTCTTCTAGCTCCTCCAGCGTGTCAATACTCTCAGCAGGACGTCTCAGGGTCACGATTGAAGTCAGCTCACTGCGAAGGTAGGCTGAAAGCGGCAGTATGAACACAAACCACAGTCCGAACAACGCTCTGGCAAAGAACCCGCAGCGCCTTGTTCGAATTACGGGCTCAGTAGCTGAAGTTGCGAGTACGGCAGCCAGAAGGAGTGTCAAGGTGTTAGTGGCGCCACGAACAGTGGGATGCCGTCCTTCCGTAACTAGTACTTGCGTTAAGGGTGACCAGAAGAAGGATCGTTATTGTCGCTACCGCCAGTCTCCAGCACTCGCGGCCGACCTCCGAGAGCGCGACGGTTCTGTGGGCGCTCTTGCGAGAGAAGAACGTCTCGTGGTCGATGACAATGAAAGGGATGTCGAAAACCAAGACGTCGACATTGTAAAGTAAGGCGATGACGTAGGCTACGTCCCACTTGTGAGAGATCGTCCCAAACAGCATTTCTCTTCCCGAGGACAACTTGACAATGTCTATGGAAACATTGCAGTTCTTTTTTAGAAGTTCAAAAATATCCCATGCTAACGGATGGTAGCAGGAGTCTCGGTTGTGTCCGTAAAAGTAGCCCTTGAGGCAAGCTACTGTCAGTTTTAGGCCGCTAAGACTCTTCAGTTGCACTGGGTGGTTTTTAGTATCTTGGTGCGAACCACTCCGTTCATGATTAGCCACCACAGGCTGATGAAGTGGGCCACAGAGCTTCGCGTAATTGGGTGCCATTCAGGGAAACCAGACTGATTGATTGGCATGGTGAGAGCCGCGGCCAGGAATCCAGATCGTGCGATATTGTGTCCAAGTGGGGTCGCAGGAACAACCAGGACACGCAAAAACTTCTAAGCTCCGCCGCGCTCACGAGCTTCGGTGCGTCTTCGAAAGATGCGCTTGGATCGGTGCCAATCAACACGGGCTTCTTGCGTTCTTGGATGGTTTTGATTACGTGTGAGAAGAGCCGGCTGTGCGGGACTCGCCACGTTGTTACCGTTTTGCCGATCAGTCGGGCGAATAGCACGTGTGCCTCGTTCCACTGCTTTTTCTCAAGGGATACGAGGATGACGTCCACATCTTTTGTTGATAGCGCTGAAAGACCTAATGGCTGCTGCTCTTCGAATGAATCTCCAATGGCGTCTGCTGCAAAACTAATTAAATGAATCACTATGATTGTACCACGCACCACTGAACGTAATGCCGCAGTTGCCATATTGATAGTTTACAGCCGCAGTTGTGTATGCCTGCGTTATGCGTTGGTTTTAAAAGATTACTCGACACAACAGATATTTACCACACCTCACTTGACGGATCTCAATGGTCTCTTGTTCGTCCGCATTCGAATGTGCTGGTGATGCTAGCCGCAACCTCTAACAGTACGTTTTGGACTGATGCTGCCAAAGTACCGCATTCGTCACAAACGAGGCTGTCTTCTGTTCGGATCCTTGATGCAGAGAAGGTAAGTGCGCTATCGTTAAACTTTGTTCCAATTCATTGATTCACTGACTGCGCCTGAAAGGAACGCGGCAGCGCTGAATCGTCATCTTTTCTAGCTTTCAAAATAGTGCTGCCGTCTATAGGTCACAAGCAAGAAAGACATGTTGATGACGCCGAACAGACGGAGTTGTTGTTTGCATAATTGTGTACCAATGGGAAGTAATCTAGCATTTTTTTTGCATGACGATGATCAGAAGGCTACTTCACTGTCCAATCTATATTGTGACGACGCGGGATCAACGATCACACGAAGAACCACAAACAAATACGCTTTATCGATCGCAGGCAAAAAGTGCAACGTCTTCTTTTTCTCTGCGCCCCGCCACAGACACTTGCGCCGCTTCGTTTTGCCGCCACTGGCACATGCGCGCAGCATAATTAAATGCGAAGCATTTCTTAGCTAACTTCGGCGACTTTGAGCGTTTCTATCTATCTATCTATCTATCTATCTATCTATCTATCTATCTATCTATCTATCTATCTATCTATCTATCTATCTATCTATCTATCTATCTATCTAGTCGTCTATGACGTTTAGCTCTCCTGGCCGTTTCATTGATGGGATCTATACTAAAATGTTTATGGCATAACATGACTGTATGACGAGGATAACTGACTATTCATAACATGAAAATCATAACATGCATGTCATGAAGGTCATGATTAACATGTCATGATCTTGCTGCTCTTGCGGTGGTTTTGTTCACATAACAGATTGCAAAACTGGTATGGTATGACATGAATGTATGGCGAACATAAGTAGCCGGCCCTAACGCAAAAATCATGATATGCATGTCATGTAAGTCACGACTCATGGCTACACACCATACGCTCATGATGCGCTCGCGGTCGTTTTGCTAGCTTCACATATACCAAATTTGGTATTGCGTGACATGAATGGATCACGAAGTGATATGACTGGTGTAAACTCGATAATCACGACATGCGTGTGATCTAAGAACATGACTACATGCCACGCTCATGATGCGCTCGCGGCCATTTCGCTAGCTCCGCATATACCAAATTGGCATTACGTGAGGCGAACGGACGACGAAGGTAAATGACACGTTCAAACATGGTAATCACGGCAAGCGCGTCATGCAAAACATGACTACATGCTACGCTCATGATGCACTCACGGCTGTTTTGCTAGCTTCTTATATACCAAAGTTGGAATTGCATGACGTGAATGGAGAGCGTAGACAAATAACTAGTGCAAACATAATAGTCACGATATGCGTATCATGTAAGAACATGACTGCATACCACGCTCGTGATGCGCAAGCGGCCATTTCGCCAGCTTCTCATTTACCAAAATGGGTATTTGATGGTGTGAATGGACGACAAAGGTAAATGACACGTCCAAACACGATAATCATGGCATGCGTGTCATGTAAAACATGACAATATGCTTGACTCATAGTGTGCCCGAGGCCGTTTTGCTAGCTTCACATATACCAAATTTGGCGTTACATGGCCTGAATGGACGACAAAGGTAAATGACACCACCAGACAATCATGGTATGCGTGTCATGTAAAACATAACTACATGCTAGGCTCATAGTGCGCTCGCGGCCGTTTCGCGAGCTTGACATGTGCCGAATTCGGTATTACGTGACGTGAATGGACGACAAACACAAATGCCAGGCGCAAACACTGTAATCATGAAATTGAAGTCATCTACAGCATAATTCACATGCCTACTACTGCTGTTGCTGGTATTGCAAACATTAATCGTGCGGTCATAAAGCGACTATAAGCAACATTATTCCATCTTGTTCAGATACCTGAGTGCGCATAAAGTTTCTACTTGTGTTTAATGTGTACTACGTTCATGGGCCTCGTAGCTGTTGTGGTGATTTCAAAGTGAAATATCAACCTCCCTTATTCGTGCTTCGCACATCATTGACTCCCACTGTACGTGGGATCTGCCAATTTTTCCTCATTAAAAAAACATTACCCTGGTGTTAAACGTTTGGGAAGCATGGTAAGACCAAAACTGCACAGTTAGTCACTGAACGTAGCTTCATTACAAGGAGGTGGACAATTTCTGGCAAATTTCTGTGGTGTTTCGAACACTGAATGCCAGTCCGGAACAACCTCGTGGTTGACATCACTGGTGCATTGCGGAACCGTGTAGAGTCCGAAGGGTCTTTGCAACTGCTTTTCGGAGAGCCCACGCCGACGAATAGGTGTCCAAACTCACACTTTCTCGCCCAATTTGTATAAGACGAGTCTGTGCCGGAGGTTGTAATGTTTGGCATCGTCGTCTTGTTGGTCGGTGATTCACAACCTGGCAAGTTGTCTGGCTTCTGCTCGCTGGGTAAACTATTCGGCCGTCCATCTCATTGCCATCAATTTCATGGGGGAGCATCGCGTCTAAAGTTGTAATAACTTCATGTCCGCAAACAAGACTGAAGGGTGTCTTCCGAGTGGTCCCCTGACAAGCCGTGTTGTACGCGAACGCGATGTAGGACCAATTGTCGTACCAGTTCTCGTGCTCTACATCTACGTACAGCTACGTGCTCTGCATCATGTCAGCCAGGGTCTTGTTGTGACGTTCGGTGAACCCGTACGTCTGTGCACTATGTCATTGTCTTCCTGTGAGCTTTACCATTTAGTCAGAAAACGATGTCCAAGAGCTCGGCCATGAACGCAGCACCCATGTCGGTGATGCCTATTGCGGAAGCAGCGCTGTCTAAAGCGAGAAGACTTCGATGAAAAATTGCACCACTTCAGCTGCCATCGCCCGTGGCAGAGCTCCTGTCTTCGCGTAATATCCACCCTTTTCCAGTAACAGACTGCGGAAGGGACTCAGAAAATTCATGGCCAATTTGTGCGAATGATGTCGTCGCACTTGGACAGGCTGCAGCAGGCTAGCTGGTTTGATGGATGGTGGCTTGCGACGCTGGCAATCTAGAAATGCCTGCGCGTAAGTTTTGACAACCCCGACAAGACTTGGCCAGTAATAGTTTTGCCTGATTCTCGCGAATGCTCTTGTGTAGCGCAATTGGCCATCAGTAGGTTCGTCATGGCAGGCTTGCAGTACCTCACGCCGAAGCGAAGAAGGAACGACGAGCAAGTAGCTGCTGCTGGCGGGTGAAAAGTTCTTCGTGTAAAGGAGGTCATTCCGCAAGCAGTACAACGCCAGCCCTCTCGCAAATAAATGCGGCCCGCTATTCGTTCGTCCATCAAAGTAATTTGAATGGTAGCCGGTCAGCGTCGTCCCGCTTTTGTTGAGAAAAGGCGGCCGTGTCCACAATTGCTTGCTTGCTTGCTCGACCCTATATACTTTGACTCATACTAATTAATTACGGGGGATTGGTCATAAAACCGGCGGTTATTGTAACGAGGAAACATGAATTTTTAAATTATGAGAAAAACAATTATTGAGTCATCCAGGGAATATAAGAGTGGATAATCATAAGATGCGTTATGAATAAAGTAGGAAAACAACTAATAATAGAAAGAATAAATGCATGGTTTTTCACAGAACTGAAAATTCATTAGTAAAAAAGGAACAAAAGAAAGAAAAGTTAACAAGCGAGTTTTTTTTTCTCTGAGAAATTCACAAACTGCGCTGCAGGCGCTCCTGTTGCTGTGGCCTAAAGAAGCCCCCCCCCCCCCCCCCCCCCAAAAAAAGATATTTTCAGAATTCAAGTGAATCAATTTTCTGGATATATTTTCTACATGTTTCTTCCTGTGGCATGTGAAACGTCGGAAATTAAGAAAAAAAGTGATCGATGTTTTCTGGCTCTTGACAATAATAGCAAAGGGGAGATGACACCTGACAGGACTTGTATAAAATATAAATTAAGAGGTGTAATTCGGCATCAAAATTTTGTATACACACTTTCACTTTGCCAGAGGGGCACTATTTATTATACCGAGCAAAAGAAAGATGACCGCAATCTTGAACTGGTAATCTAATTTTCGTAAAATCCTGAAGTAAAAAAATATTTGCGAAATCGAGATTTAGTGACAAAACTGGTATCGGGTACAATGCACAATACAGGACCTTATAGGGACCACAAAGCTGGAAGGTCTGATATTTCACTTATATATATATGCCTACATTACCTGGCACCCACACCAACTGTACTGTACTTAAGTGTTTTGAGATTAAAGAAGCGAAAACATTCCAAGAGGAATACTCGAATGCAGAAGCTGAGGCTATGGATCTACTTACGGAAAGTCAATTTGTAACAATAACAACTGCCGAACGATTGATCGAAAATTTTCCAAGGGCCAAATTAATTGCTAGAAGCTTTGCTTCAAATATGTGAGTGTAATCTGGAAGACCTACTGAGAATGAACAAGGCAATGTCTCTAAGAAGATGCCTACCCCCGCTTTCTCTTCACACATGTATTTATCCGTAGCAATAACATTAACAATTCTCCATTGAATTAAATAGTCTTTGAATAAGCCTTTTATATATCTGTTAGGTATAAGCTTCTATTGAAGCTTGGCATTAGAAGGGAATATAACGCTACGTGCCAGTGCATGATGACGAAGAAGAAAAGCATATAGACTGGCGCGAGCTAATCTCTGTGGGTGGCGCTGCTCGCTTGACCGGCTGAAAATACATCTGTGACTACCCCTCCGAGTCGGTCTCCTTCTCGTAATATATTTGGTGGAGTTGTGCAATCCCTGTCTTCGCCACAGAACTCCGAAGCGGACGCTCCCTTGCGACATTCAACATGGCCACTCGAGACTCGGCTACATCCTCCCCGGTCGCCCGGCCTTCTGCCCGGCCTGTCAACCCAGCTCCCACAACAACTTTTGTGACGCTTCTCTCCCTCAGAGACCCTCGCGTGTTTTCGGGCTGCCAGGGTTCCGACGTCGACAAGTGGCTACGCCTCTACGAACGCGTCAGCGCCACTTACAGGTGGAATCCCACACTGATGCTCGCAAACGTCATATTTTATCTCGATGGAACCCCTCGTGTTTAGTTTGACAACCACGAGCATGACATTACGAGCTGGGACAGCTTCAAGGACAAGATCCATGAGCTTTTTGGCAACCCCTTTCGTCGTCGTGAAGCTGCGAAGAATGAGTCGCCGACTCGCGCGCAATCTTAGACGGAGTCCTACATCAGTTACATTCAGGCTACCCTCTCACTATGCCGCCAAGCTGAGGAAAACATGTCGGATCCTGACAAAGTTGCGCATATTGTAAAGGGTATCGCCGACGATGTGTTCAACCTGTTGGTATTCAACAATGTGTCATCTGTAGATGCAATTATTCAAGAATGCCGCTGGTTCCAACGAGCTAAAAGCAGGCGCATTTCCCATTAGTTCCAGCGCCTTCCGAACACCACTGAGACGTCCTCGTGTCTGGACACATATCATCCACCAGACACCTGTGACAACTTCGCGGGACTTGATTGATATGTGGGGTTTAACGTCCCAAAACCACTATATGATTATGAGAGACGCCGTAGTGGAGGGCTCCGGAAATTTAGACCACCTGGGGTTCTTTAACGTGCACCCATATTTGAGCACACGGGCCTACAACATTTCCGCCTCCATCGGAAATGCAGCCGCCGCAGCCGGGATTCGAACTCGCGCCATGCGGGTCAGCAGCCGAGTACCTTAGCCACTAGACCACTGCGGCGGGGCATCTTGATGGGACTCGTCAGGTGAGAACTTGAAGCGGTTGCTCCAGCTAATGTAAGACCAACGTCCCCTGATCCCTCTCCTCCAACTACGTTGCCCCTCATTCAAGCAGTCGTCTGGCAGAAAATCGCCAGCTTGGGAATTCACTCTATTTCACTGCCTCCCCGCACCGACTTCCAGCCCCACTACACGCCTGCGCGTCCCTTCCCAACCGGCTCTGCCTCAACGTTCCGTAATCCGTCCGCATGGCTGAACACATGATGACAAGCCGATCTGCTTCTCGTGTCACCGAATCGGGCACATTTCTCGCCATTGCAGAAGTCACTGGGGCCCTCCTGCACAAGCCTCCTCCGTCACTTCTATGCACGTCCTGCCTATCGCCACGAAACCAGCCACGGCAATTTTGCCCAAGAACTTGCTACTGAACACCACTACTCCCGCTCTCCATCCCCCTCAAAACGCCATTCTCGTTCTCCACAGCCCCGCCGACTATCTTCCCCGTTTCCACGAGGTTCTTCGACGGAAAACTAAGTGTTTCAGTCCCCGGAGGTGGCGCTGCATCACTCGGACTGACAGAAAATCAACTCCTGATGATACGGACAAAACAGAACCTTATAGACGTACAAGTAGACGGCCTACATGTCACTGCTCTTGTCGACACTGGCGCAAAACTTTCCGTAATGAGTGATTTTCGCCGCAAGCTCAAGAAGGTTCTCACACCTGCGACCACTCAGTTCGTCCGTGTTGCGGATGGCGGTGTTGCGGATGGCGAATGGCTATCGTTGGAATGTGCTCCGCTCGTGTAAGCATTGCGGATCGACACACAGTTGTTCTCTTCACCGTCCTTGATAAACGCCCCCACGACGTAATCTTAGGCATCGACTTCCTGTCCGCGCATTCTGCCCTCATAGACTGCTCGACCAGTATGCTCCGTCTACACTTGCCCGCAACAGAACCTCTTGCACAACGGCGGAGTCGCCTCTGCAGAACGGGACATGCGCTCGTCCCTACACAGACATTGACCTACGTAGAGCTCGTCTCAATACCACCAGTTACCGACGGTGACTATGTTCTGACCCCTATCGCCGATGTCCTCATAAACCATGGCATTACATTACCGCACTCTATTCTGTCTGTCGCAGGAAATTACACGTGTCTCCCACTTGTCAACTTTAGCTTGGCACCTCAAGTTCTGCCCCAAGGAATCTCTTTGGTGTTGCTCTGCACCTTAGAAGACAATGTGGTAGATGTTTTCACGATGGCCGCTCCTTCTGACCCCCACACTCAACATCAATCTGACACTTGCTCCGACAGCGCTATTACGTCGATGATCACTTCCAACTTAACGCCGCAGCAGACTGACGAGCTCCACCGGATTTTGCTGTCCTACATCGATGAGGTTGACCCCAGTGGCCGTCCGTTGGGGAAAGCTACTCGTATGACTCACCGCATAAACACTGGTAATGAGCATCCTATTCATAGGCGTCCATACCGGGTGTCGGCGGCCGAGCGTCACATTATCCAAAGTGAGGTCGACAAAATGCTCGCCAAAGACATCATTGAGCCATCCTCCAGTCCTTGGGCTTCTCCTGTAGTGCTAGTCCGCAAGAAAGCTGGTGCATGTCGTTTCTGCGTTGATTATCGACACTTCAACAAAATTACAAAAAAGACGTGTACCCTCTGCCACGAATAGTTGATGCGCTTGATTGCTTCTATGGGTCCCAGTATTTTTCCTCCAGAGACGTTCGCGCCGGCTACTGGCAAATAGAGGTAGATGAAATGGACTGTGAAAAGACGGCATTCATCACCCCCGATGGCCTATATCAGTTCAAAGTTATGCCCTTCGGCCTTTGCAACGCTCCAGCCACCTTCGAACGAATGATGGACTCCCTGCTCAGAGGATTCAAATGGTCCACCTGTTTGTGCTACTTGGACGACGTCATCGTCTTTTTACCAACATTTGAAACTCATATAGAGCACCTATCTGCCATCTTAGGACATCTTCCGTCTTCTGCGTTCTCGACCCTCATCGCTGTTCTCACTACTCCTCCGATTCTGGCACACTTCAACACTGCTGCCCCTACGGAAATCCGTACAGATGCAAGTGGACATGGCATTGGTGCAGTGCTGGCTCAGACACAACATGGCCATGATAGCGTTATTGCATATGCCAGCCACCTACTATTCGCACCTGAACGTAACTATTCGACCACGGAGCGTGAGTGCTTGGCTCTTGTATGGGTGGTAGCGAAATTCCGGCCTCATCTATACGGGCGCCCATTTTCAGTAGTTACCGACCACTACGCGCTCTTCTGGCTCAACTCTCTGAAAGATTCATCAGGCCACCTTGGTCGCTGGGCTTTGCCGCCTGCAAGAGTTTTCATATTCGGTGGTCTACAAATCGGGCCGTCTACACCATGATGCGATTGCCTCTCCCGGTACCCTGTCGACGATCCTGAGGACACTGACGAGCCCACGGAGAACTCTATCTTGTCAGTGTCCGACTTCCTTAACATTGGAGAAGAACAGAAGCGCGATCCAATGCTGCTTGACATCATCAGCCACACGGAATCCTCCCCAAATGATGCTTTCGTCCGCTACTTTGTCATTCAAAAAGGTGTGCTATATCGCCGCAATTTCCCGACCAAACGGGCCTGACCTTCTCATTGTTGTGCCTAACCATTTGCGCCGCTGTGTTCTCTCCGAACTTCACGACGCTCCCACGGCAGGTCACCTTGGCGTATCCCGCACGTACGAGCGCGTCCGGCGCCGTTTCTTCTGGCCAGGCCTTGCTCGCTCGGTACACCAATACGTCGCTACGTGCGACCTATGCCAACGTCATAAAACACCATCGCTGCTACCCGCTGGCCATCTTCAATCAATTGACATAGCCGCGGAACCATTTTACCGTGTTGGGTTAGACCTGCTTGGTCCTTTTCCCACATCAACATTGGGAAACAAATGGATAGCCGTGATTACAGACTACGCTACACGCTACGCTATTACGCGAGCTCTACCGACCAGCTGTGCAACCGACGTCGCTGACTACTTGTTACGGGACGTTATACTGATTCACGGTGCTCCGAGACAACTCCTCACACACCGTGGCCGTACATTTCTATCCCAAATAATCACCGACATTCTGCGTTCTTGTTCCACGAAACACACGCTTACCTGCCTCAAACAAACGGCCTCACGGAACGATTCAACCGTACTCTAACAAATATGCTCTTTATGTACGTGTCGCCCGACCACCGAGACTGGGACCTTGCCTTGCCCTACACAACGTTCGCGTATAATTCACCCCATCACGACACAGCGGGCTTTTCGCCGTTCTACTTATTGTACGGAAGAGAGCCGACTTTACCACTGGACACAGTCATCTCAGCTGACACCTCGTCCACCAGCGAGTATGCCCGCGACGCGATTGCGCGAGCCGATCATGCCCGTCAGCTCGCTCGCGCTCGGCTGATGGCATCGCAAACAAAACCAATGCCGTCGATAAAATGCGGAACATAGAGACGTACAATTCACTCCCGGTATCCTCGTTTTACTATGGTCCCCCATCGTCGACTAGGGCCTATCAGAAAAACTTTTGTCTCAATATACGGGACCCTACCGTATATTGCGTCAAGCAACACCTGTCACCTACGAGATCAGTCCCATCGATCCATCATCATCTGCTGTGCGGATCCAAGTGATATTGTACACGTATCGCGGATCAAGCCCTACAAGAATGCGTCAGATAACGACCTTTAAAGCACCGGGACGGTGCCTCCACCGCCGGCGGTCATGCTACGTGCCAGTGCATGGATACGAACAAGAAAAGCATATAGACTGGCGCGAGCTAATCTCTGTGGCTGGCGCTGCTCGCTTAACCGGCTGAAAATACACCTGCGACTACCCCTCCGAGTTGGTCTCCTTCTCGTAAAAATATCATCAAATATCATTTCTAAAATTCCCAAAAAGGTTGTGTCATCGTCGTCGTCCTGGGGGGGCGTCTCGACAAGAGACCGAGAAAGACGGTGGGCATAGGTGGGTCGTTTCCCCGGCTTGTACGCAACAGTGAAGTCAAACTCTTGGAACTCAAGACTCCAACGTGCAAGGCGGCCAGATAGACCTTTCAGGTTGACTAACAGACAGAGCGAAGTGGTGATCGCTGACAATGAATGGTGAATGGGCAGCCATACAAATAAGGACGAAACTTGTGGACTGTCCATACCATTGCAAGACATTCTTTCTCCGTCGTAGTGTAGTAAGCTTCTGCTCAGGACAGCAACCTACAGGCGTATACGATCACCTTTTTATTATCGTCTCGTGACTATAAGGGCACTGCTCCAAGACCCACATTAGTTGCGTCTGTACGTAGCATTGCTGGCGCGTCTTCGTCGAAGTGGGCGAGTACGGGAGGTGCGCTGACGAAGCTCGTGAAATGCTGGCTGCTGGTCTTCACCCCATGTGAAGGAGATATCTTCCCTATAGAGCGGTGTCAATGGCCATACGATGTACGAAAAATTGGCAATACACCACCGGTAATAGGCAAAGTGCAGGGTAGTCACTATGCTTGACACCCCTTCGCGGACCCGACAATCGAGCCCGGAATCGCTACCCAGCACATACACCGACGTGACGGCGTGGGTTCGACGATCACACAAAGAAAGACGAACAAGTAGGCTTCATCGATCACAGGAAAAAAAATGGTTCCCGTATCGGAATGTTTTACTGCAATGTCATCGAAAGACAATAGTCTTGCGTGTGGAGAGAGTGAACAAAATGTTTATTTGATGTTCTGCACGAGGAAATTGGTGAATTGTATTCTGGAAGCACTGCGTTAGAGAGTCTCGATCCGTGCAGCGAAAGCGAACGAGCGCATCAAGGCACGTTAGACACGAGCGCCATCTGCCAGTTATCTTTGAAAACGAAGGAAGGCGTGCGCACCTGCAGAGAAAGATACGCGCCTCGTATCGGAGACGATAAGGTGTAGAACGCAAAGCGACGGGCAAGAAGGTGCCACCACCTCGTCGTCTTAGCGAAACGTTGGAAATACTTGCCTTTTCGAGCAACGCGTTGCACTGTCAGCGCAGCGTGATAAATGCTATGGTCCTTAGAATTACTTATGTGTGCCTTCTCTAGTATAAATCCACCCATACAAAATATTGACGTGTTGTTATGGTGCCTTAGATATGCGCAATAATTGCTTTTTAATTGACAATCACACAAGTACGAACGCTCAAACTTGAGCAATATTGGTAGGCGCTGCGGATGGGTTTGACCGTTTGGCGTATCTCTTCGTGCCGTTTGGGGTATCGTTACAGTGGACTAAGAGACAAATGTACAGACAGACCAAAACATTTGCGTTAAAGTACCCCAAGAAAGACTATCGTCTTTAAAACTGCAACTTGTTCGTCTCTTCGCTCGGCCAAGGACGTTCGCGCTGCGTTGTTGTAGCCACCACTGGCACATACACACGTCAATATTTTGATTTGCTTCGTGCACAATGGCGCGTTAACACAATAAAAAAAAGACATCTAAAATACGTGTTTTTTGCCTAGGCTTTAGGTGGAAGTATAGGCAGTTTAACGCCACAGACCACATCATATGGCATACAAATATTTTTCCGCGACGCTGTAACCATGACGACTTAGAATCACAATGTACATGAAGTGTGATCGATGGTTCTTCATTACGTCTCTAGCTCTTGTACGACACACCTCTCCTTGTGGTACCAGCAGGAAGTCAGATAATTTCATACATCATCGCTTGACGGGTGTGCGCTGTGCCGATGTTACATTTACTACGGAAATGGCTCTTCTGCCTGTGTTGTTTTCTTCGGGTTTGATTTTTGTTTCTTGAAAGCTTGATTTCACGCTCACACAGGAGGTAATTTCTAAACTTTCCCGAACTTCGTTTCTCCATTCTATTTTCGTAATTTGAAGGAGTAATGCGCACTTCCCTGTTTTAAATGGCCACTAAGAAACCGAATTGCATTCAAACTTCGATATAACGAAGGAATTCGCTTTTCACAACAAAAAGCCCGTGAAAGTTCCTCATTTGAATACAACATCTGTAATTTAATAACCAACCGTCTGCGATACGCCGGAGAAAGAACGAAGGAGTGAATTTATACTTCCGCTGCGTCGCATGGCTACGTCGAACGCGTTTTTTTAACGCTTACCTTAACTTATCTCAGCGCATTGGTCAAGTATTTCTTGCACTATCTGCGCAAGCGCATCATGAACCCGCGGTCTCCAAAATCTTAGGTTTAAGAACATTGATTTTTTTTTCTTTCGCGTTGATGAAGTTATGTCTTTTACCCTGGTATTCTTCTCCGAAACTCCCCACGGAAAGAAACCGCAGACAGCAAAAACTCTTCAGTTTAACAAAGTTCAGATTTAGCGAAGTAAAGCACTGATTCGCTTACGTCGCTAACACATCGTTGGTAACAACCACTTCGCTCGACCAAGGGATAACCTAGTATCGGTAGGCTGGGGCGCTGATGTTGGTGGCTTCCACTCAATGATGATGGAAGGATTGTCAGGCTAGGCGTGACAACCCTCATTGGTGCAGACTTCGCGTTTTCATTCTACAGGTTTTCACACCGTGTGTCTACTCGCAGGGTCACGGCGTGCGGCCGGTATATACAGTGGTGAAAAAGACAGAAAAACCACGGCCTGAGGTTTGTCATTAAATTTATTTCAGCATCAACAACTTCGAACAAGTGGCAGCCTAGGCTCGACTATGCGTCGAAACTATGTACATGCGGTCAGTGCTTTTGTTACCAAATAGAAAAAACACCATCCTTCTTCTACGCTGGCTGAGAAATTGCGCCTCAACCAACACCTGGTCAATGCTGGACCAACACTGGACCTTCGCTCCCGAAAAAACATCTACAAGCACTATCACCCTAAACAGCACAGAATACAGTGAGAAAAGTAGATAGCCAATCGCGATGACCGGGTGCAGTTATTCATCAAGTGCACAAATGAGTGACGAAGGAGGAAAACGCTTCAAATAGGGGCTCGACACCAGCAAGAAAGAAAGAAACGGCCATCGTAGTTATATACAGGCTTTTTGTTCGTCGCCCCATAACAGATTTCTACAAGCTAAGAAAATACCCGCTCACAGTACTCATTCGTTCACCTGCGGGAAAGCGGAGCATGGAAAATACATTAGCTCTAGTAAACTGCTCAATCTAAGAGTGGTTGAAAAGAGCGCGGAGCGTTCCTGGAAGCGCCAAAATTCAGCTAGGGTCAAAGAGCCCGAAAATTGACGATAAAAACATCTATGCTAATTAGGTGTTGAAGTATCTGTTCCATATTACAGCCAAAGTAATCTTCCCGAGCTGTATTTTTTTAATATCAAACTTATGAGCGTGAATAATTGCAACGCTGAAGAAAATAAGTACACGTTACACGATCTTATTTCACCTTAACTGATTATACGTGCCCAATGGTGCTTTTCCAAACAAACATATCCGTGACTCGGATGGTCATGCACCTAGCAAGACCGATTCGGCGCTTCCCTTCAGCGCTTCAATTCAGAACAGATATACGTTTGAAGGCATGATGCGGCTTAGCATTCGTTCCATTCAATCCCAGGCAGTAAGGTTTACCTAAGCTAGCCGTCTTCACCGTGCACTTGTAGATTACCAAATCTAGCTAGTTGGGTAACATTCAGTATAAAGGCGTAATAGCTGCGTGCCCTGTCTTTTTTTTTCGTCTTTTGTTTGTGTTTACTAGCACAATTAATGAGCCTTTCAGAAGGGTGTATTTGTGTATACCCAAGCTCAGCTTCTGTTTACACTCATCCCATATGTCTAGTGCCGCAGTAATGTTTCGAGGGCGCTAGAAGCGGAAACACATTCGCTACACTATTGACAATTGATTATTAACAAAGTCACAGCATTAGGAGTATAAGACATCACCTATTCTTTGTTCCTCTTCAAACTGGGAGCGAAAGGGTACTTAGGTGCTCGGTTGTGAATTACACGACAAACCGCGACACAAGCAGCTGACGCGTGGCATTCGCTGAACAATTCTAGAAACATTATTATTGCAAGCGCCCAGCAAACATTTGCCGCTGGAGTGGCTGCGTAGCATTTTAAAGTGTGCGTCACAACGTTTGCGAAGGCATCAACAAACACTATTACAATAAAGGTCAAAACAGTGCAGAGTACATATAAAGTGGCAAGACAGCTTAGAAGACGAGATACATCACAGTCTTCTTGTCCGAATGATTGGAACGTCAGCACCGTCAGACGATAGCCGAGCAGCTGATAACAGTGACAAAAGGCTTCTTATTTCGCAGGCCTGTGTACATGTCCACGCTTCAGGTCTCAAAACTAGTCATAGAACTTGCAATGAATGCTGAATAGCTCAGAGCCCAACAATGTTACTTCAAGTGACGTTAACAGAACTAAAAGGTAAGGAAAACACTCATCACAATGAATACCACTGTGCCGTTAATTGGGCCATGGGCAAAGCTTTTCTGTTTTTGTTTTAGACATAGATACAACCGAGAGCAAAATTCAGTTGGTTTCGTAGCATCACAAAAGTTTGGATACAACTATCGTGTTTGCAACTGCTAGCAACGCTCGTTAAAAGTGAGCACGAACACTGCCCCTTCAAGAAATAAATACACGCGCCAACGTTGTTCCAACGTTGGCCCAACATTGGCCAGCACTGGCGTCAGCACTGTAGTCTGTACAGGGCCCACCAAGCCCCAAGTCTTGACCAGTGAAATGGCAATTCTTCGTGTGTGTGTTTGTGTGCTTCTTTTTGAAACCTTTTTCTGTGCAGCACTTTAATTCGCTGTTTTTTCTCTACAATAGTGGTTGCCGCAGCGTAAAAAGCAACGGCGTAAGCAGTGCTAGTGAGCACGGCACACCGCATACCATTATACCTGGTCTGGTCGTCTTATGGCAAGTACAACGCCGAAGTGGGAAGAAACACTGCGTTGTCAATGTGATTGGGTTGCAGACTTTTTCGCTTAAAATTCAGTGTAGAAGGTTTGCTGGTGACAATGATACAGAAAGAAGCATCGATATATTCGGGCATTTGACTGAAAAGTACACTTTATTACTAAGCATGTAGTCGAAAAAAGTGTGGAGTTTCCCTGCCCTGTGTGTATTCGAGTCGAGTACAGTGAGGAGTATTTGTCACGGGCTTTCATACTCCACGTAAAACCGGGAACAATGGCGTACTGCACCTTAGGGTCATTAGGTTGTGTCCGAAATCGCACTTACACCGAGCTGACAAGGTAACAAGGGACTGCTTGAGCAATGCCTGCATTATCCCAAAAATTTTCCTGACAGTGCGACTGTATGCCTACCAAGGCGGTTCTGTCACTGAACAACCAAAATATAGAACCATACGTATGACCTCAAACTGGAATTGCTGATTGCGCACCTCAGGTGCGGTGTAGAAAAAAGCGTCGCTTACGGTCAAGGCGACTCCTAGAGTAACACGCGTGGAGGCCATTTTGATAACTCGGGTGGCAGTAAGACCATGACTAGACTAGAGCTGGATCATGCGATGCGCCTTTGCTGCACTAAAGAGCTGGCCGACTTGTTCAGAGCCCACCAGGAAAAAACGTCTCCGAAAGCACTACGGTGAAGAGTTCTAAAAAGCCGTCTATGAAACACCTTCTTTCTCTCTTTCTTTTTTCTCATTCGTGACGCTGCGCAAAGATGGCGTCACAGTTATGAGTTCAGGGGACGCTTTAGCACTTCCACGCACACGCACTGTTCCTGAGATTAAGGTGGGCCAGCGTAGTAAAACAGTACGACTACTTATTGGGTGCACCTGCCACTACATTTCTGAGATAAAAGTGTTTACTTTTATGGAAGGGACACAAAGTACATTTAGTTTACTGTGCAGGACGTTCGAACTTCCTACAGGTGTTTGCGTCACGCGCTATCTAGGTATGAGAGGAAAAAAAAGAGCAACCACAACGTCCCAGAAGCATGGCAAGCGGTCTATTGCCATGGCTTGAATAGAAGCCGAAAATGAGCATCTCACTATTCGTTAGAACATTTCTCACTAAAACTGTCCATTGAGTGTGTTATCACGTCTGTATCAAGTGCACAGCGGTTGCTGCCAATGTTTGTAAGGTTTCGACACTAAAAAAAAAGTCATAACCGAAACATTAGGGGGCGCAAGTGTCCAAGTGCACTGCAAGTACGAGTTTTCTTTTAAATTATTTTCTTGCTCGCAGACTGTACGCCATCACATATTAAACTTGCGGGAACTGCCTAAACTGAACTATGGACTCGCCAAGGTAGTAGGCTCGGCGCAAGAAGTTCCAAGAAGTATACTTAGCGAATATTTTTTGACACCTTCCAACCCGAGGCAGAAATTTCGCAATGGTTGTACTGTTACTCCTGTTGCGCGTCCGTAAAGCTGAATATTGCAGTTAGTACACAATGGTATTCGTTCGACATTAAAAATTCGAATGTGCACACGAAAGTTCAATGTAAATGCAGATGTTTCTAAGAATTAAAAGGAAAACTATAAACGGTCTCTCCAACTTCCAGCGCAGTTGAATTGAGCAGCTATGCTGGGAATTTTAGTGAAAGGTAGGGAGGTTAACAACAAACAAAATAGACGAAAGAAACAAACATGACAAAATGCACGGGTCCCACGTTCGGGATCCATTCCGTCACAGAGCATCACTATTAGGACGAGCTCACACAAATGCACGAAAGGCTACATTACCTGGCCCTAAGGTACGAATAACGCGTAACGACACTGCTTGAGCTGGTGTCAAAGAAACAGGAGCTGAACGCCATTAATTGCGATGTATTGCAGAGAGTAAACATTTGGTCGCACTTAAAAAAACATGCAGTTCATGTAGCTGGCTCACCGTGTGCAAGAAACTAACGCATAAGGTGTATGCTGAGGTAAACACATACGGACAATCAGTTCTATGAAGTAGCTAGTAGCAGCGATGAAACTAGTGTAAACAATCGTAATCGATAACTCTATCAGGACAAGAAAAGCTGGAACTTGATACTGGTGCCCCACGCAAGTCTGGGGAGGAGGGCACAAAAGTTTCAGGTGTACAGCGAAGTCTCCAAAACACGCGAGAAAAGGAAGAATGCAGCCTCCAGTCAGATGACTAGGACCTTGAATATAAAAGAGGCTTCAAAGAAGACAAATAACTTTGAGAATTATAAATTATGATTCACAGAGTACTGATACATACTGATCAACCAGTGATGACTACGCGAATGCATTAATCGGTTACTTCTATATGAATACCCGTTGGAGAACTCCGTGTAATACTGATTGTTTATTGCCCAAATAGGCTTGAAGTAGGTAGGTATTAGCTTTCGCGCTGCGGTATTTACTTGTAAAGTTCTGATCTAGAAAACAGTGTTTGTGAACTCGGTGTTTGGAGGACTGACAGTACTTCACAAAAATACACAATACTTTATGTTCTTTATAACAAAAAACAAAATGCAAAGCAGTTTCGAGATATATCAGCGACCACATGCTGCACTTACAGCTAATAATGCACCACTATTTTTAAAGCTTTCTTGGCAGAAATTGGGACCGTTTAACTAGGTAGTGAAAGTTGTTAGCACAACCAACAGGGATTCAGTTAGCACGCGATCGTATTGTACAGAAACAAAATTACCGTGATATAGCACCAGACAATCTACGGTGGTCTTGTGAATAACGTTAAACAGAAAAACAACCAAGCTAGGTGCCAGTGCGATAGCCTAGAAACTGTGCTTACAAGTGTGCAATTACGTCTGTCTAAACATTAGCCGCTTGCTTCGTCGACCAATCATTCTTGATTTAGTTATGTCGTATATTTAAGGGATGTCCTGTAAAGATCGCAGCCGCATGGGTGTTTTGAGTTGAACAGCATGGGCTCTCAAACAAAACGCTATAGGCAACTCATATGTACCGGTATTTTGACATTTGCGTAGTTGAAAAGCAGAAATTACGTGTCCTTTAATTTTGATCGTTAGCCGTATGTACACAGACAAGGTGCACAACTATGACTCATACTTGGATCGAATGTTTCACTTCAGCTCATGCTTTTTTTTTCGAATACTATTAAGCAACCTTCTGTAGTTGAGAAATGAGGATAGTGTTCGTTATCACGAGCCTCGGTATTTCCAGAGATCTATGAAATGAGTCTTCATTCGTGACCTAGCAGATGCATCTTAAGCCTTGAAAGTGATACAAGTTCCCTTGTTCAATACGAACAGTTTTACCCAAACGCCTGGCTCTCAGTAATTTATTATTTGAGAAGACAAAAAAACTGAAGCGATCTTTTGCTAGCAACCCATCACAGGTGGAATCCGCATACTCGCGAAGCGCCCCTGCATAGCTGCGATCGAACGCCCATCACACTTCAAATATCAGCCGATGAAGCAAGCACCAGTGCTGCGTCGCAAAATGAACGCTCCGCCGTGCAGGCATATTGTGCACAGCCTAGCAAGGAGGAGATTCTTAGAAAGTGCATAGTAAACTTCGTAGAGCAGTTGGTTTTGGCGTTCATGTGTGGTGTTGGCCCGGTTACTGACTTTCCCAATACATATATGTATATATTTATATGTATATATGTATATTCTCTGTTTCACACCCAGGGCATGCCGGTCACTGCTGACTGACTGGTTTTCCATACCCAGGACGTAGCGGAGTACTGTGGCTAAGACAAGACAACCGAAAATACATGTGACTTGCACTGGAGATTCTGAGATGCGAGTCATTAAAACTCTTCTTGTAGTTCTCCCGAAAGTCCTAACTGAGCCACCTCTATGCCAAAACATTTGCAAAGGCATCAGTACTTGCTCAGAGTGTTCACTTTCAAGGAGACTTTGTTCAATTGCTTATAAGAGCTTTTATATTTGCAAGGGTTTTCGCATCTCATTGACGTATTATCTGAAAAGATGACAGACGAAGCTGCTGGTTGCTGAATGTTGAGTAGGTAATTCAAGCAGCGCTGAACTTGTCCGAAACAGAGGTACTTAATAGATCGCCATGCTTATGACCATGTGAATACCGTATTCCACTGTTGCAGGACAAACCTCTACATTGCATCATATTCAAGGAAGGCTTAAAGTAGAGTTGTCGTGCCACTTTTATGAGCAACTGCGGAACAAAAATGTCCTGTGAAAGTTCAATGACTCTGGTGTCCCCCAGCTCCTGTTATCAAATACGGGCGTCATTTGTTTAACAAAAACCGTAGCATTATAGGTATGAGATGGAAATTGATAACCATAGTTTTCATAATTATTAAGAACAATAAATTTCACCGTAATGATTTGATCAGCGAAACAGTGGACGCAAGTGTGCCGGCCGCCCTCACACCAACACAACCATATTGCTTGTTTTTTTTAACAAGTGTTGCTAGGGAACATCCTTTAAAGTGTATCTTGTGTATACGCGTCTATATATATATATATATATATATATATATATATATATATATATATATATATATATATATATATATATATATATATATATATAGATTGTGTATAGTTTATATATGTAAAGATAGTTATAGATATATATGTATGTGAGTTCTGGTATAGGTGTATGAAAAGTCACAAAATACTACAGCCTCTGACGCGACTCCCATCAACTGCTCTCGTATAAAGCCCTCTCACATCCCCGACTACAGGCAGCACAAGGTTTCTCATGCTCAGTTTTCCATAACTCAATGACGTCAACATCGGTGACGTGAGGTCCGTGAAATGGCATCAGAAAGTGCAAAACGATTACACCAATTATTAAAACCCATCACGTTCCTTAAAGACAGTTTCCTTTGAGGAGATAGAGGGAACTGAATTATAAGACAACAACTAAAACGCGAACATTTCATAGCTTCATTGAAGAGGTAACGAGCTAATTAGGCTCGCTAACTCAATTTTCAGTATAAGTTGGTTTTTTTAAATCATGCAAGAGGTTTCAAAGTTTCAACTCACACCTAGGACAGCAGTCAAGATTGTCGTCCACGTGTCCAGTAAACTGTGACTGTGGTTGCGGACCATTTCTCAATCAACTGTTTCAAAGACTGAAGTTTCCAATTGCACATATTCAGTGGTGTAAATGTATTTTTCGTTAATGACCATGTTTTCAATTCACAATATTTCATTATGACGAATGAAAATTCAACCTATTTCGGGACCTCGAGGATGTAATATGAGACTTGCGAAAGTGGCGTTCCCTCACGTAGTACAACAATACGCGTACTATAGCGTTTCGCCAATTTACGCAGGGAAGCAGCTTTTCCCGCGCGATACGCCAGTAAAGAGAAGCGAATAACAAACGAAACGCGAACGAAGAATTACGAGTCAGATCATTATTCGTGAGGTGAAAGAGCGAAGGTTTGCCAAAAGTGGTACGAATCTTCACATAAGCGCTCAAGCTGGAATAATGATCACATTACGCCCTTGAAAGAAGGAACAACGAAAGAACACGCCTTACGTTGGTGCAATATGTTCGTGTCTAAATTTTTTAACGAAGGTAAGATTCCACGGGTGTAAGTTCAATGGCGTATCAATGCAAATTGCGCAGAATGTTTCTACACTGAGATACACTTCGCGTGAGAAACCATGCAGCATTGCCACAAACATCGACCAGGAGCGCATACGCCCAGAGAAAAAAGTTCACTTGTTAGGAAGCAGCATTTTCTAACATATTTTGATTTGTCCCATCCCGACAACTCACAACTGGCGACACTTGTCCAGACTGTGTACACGAGCATTCATTTGCTCGCGTTCGTCGAAAGAGTGTTCTTCTTTTTTGTACGTGCACATCACGTAACTTTTTTTATCGGCATCAAAAATGCATACGCCCTGGCTATCACACTCACGTCTACAGCGCATAGAATTAACCAACAAAGCGCATTAGCTGGCGAAACGTGCGTGCTACATAAAGTCCCAGACAACCACTTATGTATCTGCAAGCTGCTTTCGACGTCATGAGCAAGTGTGACGTTAAAATCAACATCACCATATAAATATTAGCAGACCTGAAGCACTAAATTCGTTTCCTTCTACCTAAACTTTGATATGAGATCAGAACGCTCAATATCCTTGCTTTTCGAGCATCTTTAAGGACATATCCCGGTTGGTTTTGGTAATCGAACAGATCCAGCAGCGTAGGCCTATGTAGTCATTAGCAGTGATCTCAGAATGGTGCACTGTTCGCTTTGCGTGTTCATTTTATCCGGAAGGGGAACTAGGCCACGTTCTTTTTGAAGGAAAGACGAAAGCGAATGCTTTCCAGGAATGTATGCTGCATTTGAAGTACCAATATGACGGCAGGTCATCAGGACGAAAGTGTAAAAAGATGAGCAGCGCCCTATTTGTGTTGCTTTGAGAAACACAAAATATTCTTGGTGCAACTCACGTATAATATGTCTCCTGTTGCCCACGGGCTCGAATTTTACCTACACTGATTGGTGTTATGGCACGAGTTAGAACAACGAGAACAGGACTTATGCCCAGAGAGAGCAGACAGGTTGACTTGTGAAGACTGGACAATCTTTGAGGAGGAATGAGAAGCCTTACTTCCAATATCACCTGTGGAAATACCGAGGTATAAACGGGACTTTCCCGGGAACAATATTTGCCGGGCTATGATATGAAAGCACGGAAGCCTGGCGGAGCAAGCTTACAATGACAGCGTTTGTACTCAAGCGTGAATTTAATGACTTTCGAGGAGCGTTCATGCAGAATCATCTGTGGTTCTCTGGGAGTTTCTGAGTGTTCGAGCATTAGGACAAAAGCTAGCTGGACTAGACATTGATCCTCTGGTCCACATAATGACGTGGTGCCTACAAACAAATACATGTTCTCTTTGCGAGAAAAAGGCAGTCGCCCGCTTTCTGTCTTCACATTCGCTCCAAGAGGGAAAAAATTGGCGATAACCATAACACCGTTGAGAAGCATCCTCTCAAAAGCTCTTCACAAAACGAGTATTCAGCGTCGATGCCGTGGACCTTGCGTAAAATACGAGTCAACATTCGGTAACAAGTGGTACTCTATAGTAAATAGAATGTACAGTATCGGCAGGCCATCCGATACGGGGATGAAATACGGCACTTCTCTAAACCTTTGCATCGAGTCCTACACGATAGACCTGAGGAGGACGACTACGTTAACAATGAACAAGGGCTGAACGTGGCGCCAAGAGAGGGACGCTGGTTCGGTACATTAAACATAGAACCATCCCAACTCTTGCCCACTCGAATTGAGGCAGCTTTTTCTATATTCGACGACATTGCGGGTGCGTTGAAGTCAGAGCCGACGGGAAGTGTTCCACGGATCCACACAATAAGCTTCAACATCAGATTATCATTTGAATGCACCGCGGCTTCCTGTCTGTTTTGAGCGAGTTTCTTGCTTCTGTTGGGGAAGAATATGTCACTAACGAGCTTGGTATGGCACCATCGATAGTACGATCGATGCTTATGCTCCTAAAGAGTCCTTCTATATGATAAACTTTGATGCAAATCTTCCTTTTTCGTTTCGTTTGGAGCCCAATACCACGTGCCAAATAAGGGAACCGTCTCGCAGTGGCTTTTACTTTCGAGCTGTATATTTCGTTTTGTTGTTTCGTTGTAGTGTTTTGTTATAATTATGGAAGTGATGCTGAGCAGGGCCGATGGGAAGGTGGGGAGGACAGATGTGATGTTGCGGTGAGCGAGTAATTCATAGTGTAGACCTAACAGAGAACAAGATGCAGAAAGAAAAACAAGGACAGAGAGATGAAGGTAATCAAATAAGTATACAGCGAGATAAAAATACAGAAATAAGTTATGGCATCTTTACCATATTCCTTATACAGCGTTTTCGGGACTGTGTCCACGACTTATTGTGTAAATGAAGCAAGTCGGATTGCTAGGTAAACGGAGAGGATATGTTAAATAGTGCAGTGCAAGCAGTAAACGTCGTCACCAAGATAGCAAGGAATCAGGTGAACAAACTGAATCTCTCCGGTTACAAGCCAGCAACCTAACAACCATTGTTTCCTAGTTTCTTGGCAACGTCGTACCTGTTCACATGCAATGTTGTTGTGTCGTTTCTGCACAGTGCCACTTGTCGTTTCTGCACAGTGCCACTTTGATTAATTAGAGGTACCGTTACAAACCCTTTGCTGCCCTTCCATTTTTATATACCCGAATTTCTATTCGCCATTTCAGATAGCCAACTGGAGATTACCCCTCCTTTTGCTCTGCCGTTCCCTCACTCTACACGGAACTGGTGTATATCACAAACAAGCTGAACTACGACCCGTCGGCTAAACAACTTCAATCGTGCCGCCCTTCATCCATGCGATACAAGTGGCTTACGCGAAGCTTCGTGGCATCGAGTGTTCTAAGGATGTGAATGCCACAGTTTGGTCCCGGGGTGAGACTGGGTATAGTTCGGGGTCACGAGTCGGCGCCACAAACAAAAAGCCAGCCTTTCCTGCTGGACGCATCATGTCCGCATGACATCTCAGTTTAAGATAGCCGTATTGATAAAAAGATGTCACTGGATGACTGTATAGCTCGCCTTTTTTTTTTCTCGTTGCATGCTCCTTTCCCATTGCGGGAAAACTGTGAAATACTGTGCTGGGGTCTCTGAACTTCTTTCAATCTCAGAGGCTTGTATTCTGGTGATTCCGGTTGTGCTGACCATTCAGAGCTCCGCAACCCTTCCAACCAAAAAGGCAGGGGGTTGCACAGGAAAACGAAAAAGAGAGAAGGCTGCTCAAATCGCGAAATAAATCGCGTGGGAGCCTTTCGCGTGAGTGGTACTTACGATACTCCACGTTAGCGAAGCTTTGAAAAAAAAATCCAATTGATGCGAAAGAAACAAAATGAACAAAGACGAATACAGGGCATTAGTATGCGTCCTAATGGCACATGTTTGGCAATTCTGAAGCACAGACTCGAAGATGCTTCACTTCCGAATGTTAGTTTCGGCTGTCGAGGCAACCCTGGCTATTGAAGAGCAATACCCAAGCAGCGCAGACTACAGCTTTTGACTGCGTTATCAATATTATGAATACTCGAAGCGCTATTAGTCGTCGCGGTCATGTTTCGTATAGAGTCTGAATCGATAACAAAGCCCCACACATAGTATTTACCTTTAAGTGTGTGACCATGACGGTAGATGTGCTGGGCCTACCGCAACGTTCTTTAAAATAAAGGAGTCAAAACGTGGTTACTTTTTAAGGAAGATTACTTCATACATGTTGTTGTCCTAGCACATAAACTTATTTTATAGACTACTCTCTCTTTTACATAGATTTGAATTTCATAGATTTGTTAATGCTTTTTTACGCACAGGCGTGCTGTGCTCTAGGAGATATAGGCTGCTTATGAGAGTCCTTTTCAGAAAAGTGTAGATTTCATTTGCTGCATCATCATTGTAATTAGCAGCTTCGAATTCCGCAGCTTTAGAACCACGCAACGACGGCGTTTCAACCAGAAGTGCTATACTCTCGATTTAGTATAAGTAGCCCTAATGCCAGTCAGATTATTCCTACGCGAAACTCTTAACGAACACGCTAAACTTGAGAAATCTGGCTGACCATACGAGTGACCTTTGACTACTAAGTGACACGAGTGAACAGCTTTCATAACTGCTGATAGGGGTGCTAAGCGCAGCTTGCCCTCAGATGACCTGGTAGTATAGAAAGAAATCCTTTAGCCTTGAGCACATGGGTCATGCCATGTCGAGTGCCATAGGCCATGCCCTGTGCTCATGGTTTGCATATGGTCATCCGGTACACTGACTTTACGAACACCCGTCCAGCAGGGAAGGCCTTCAAACACTGACGCCAGATACGGCTACTATTAAGACGAGAGCCGCAACAATTAAGCGCGGGCTTCATAGCACCATCGGTCTCCTCCACCCTCCTTATTTGCAAAGGAGCGGGTGATACTCAGAGTACAGAGCGAGACCAAGAGTATTACCTGAACATACGTGTCCACGCCGCGCGCGGACGAGCAAGGGCGGAGGAGCCGAGAGTAGTTAGCAGTAGTAGTAGCTGAGATTACAGTAATGGCTTCAGCGAGCTGAAAGATAGCGATGACGACACTTACGAGGATAAAGAGCCCGCGGTTGTACGCTCATCAAGTGCTGCAATGTGAGTGAGATAAAGAGAGATGGTCGACATCGGCACCCAGCGCAGTCATGGGTGTCTTGCAGAAAACGACGAGAGGTTCGTCTCAAAGCACCGCAATTGACAAAAGCTGCGGAGAAAAAGACTCACGTTGCTTAAAAGGTTGCTAAAGTGAGATGCTGCTAACACTAAAATCCTCTCACGTGCAGATCTCGGACAGCGATCTGCCCTTGAAAACGCCTGCAGCGCACCCTCGCAACAAATTGTAGCCTCGTACAGAGAATACCACATCGCTGCAAGAATAGGCAAGCAGCTTTTCGGCTAAACTGTCACATGGACAGCGACGTACGATTCAAACGCGTGAACGCGAATCAGGGACGGTCCCGTGAAGCGACGGAGGGGGCTGTGCGTTTGCACTAGTACGCCGAAGGCGCTAATCGCCAAACGCTTCGACAGTAGCCCCACCCTACCTCAATTCGCACCGTTGACGGAGCAAGTGACAGTCAAATGCATAGCGATCTTCATGGCGCTAAGCGCGCCGCCCAAAAGCAAGCAAAAGGAACGAGCGCACAAAACATAGGTGGTGCTGCACCATCGCGGGCCTCCCGGCCATCACGGGGTCCAATTGCCGAAAGCCCCTGCCTGCCACTTCGCTTGAGGGGTGGCCTTCAAAGAGCACGTAAGCACGGGGACTAGATGCCAAGGAAGAGCCGCCGCTAGCTGAGCGGCTCCTCGTCCCATCATCAGGGCGGCTTCCTGCGAAGGGCGTTGTGCAGGAAGGCCAGCTTCCGCTCCAGCGCCTGCTTTTCGCGGACCGCCTCGCGCAGCAGGTTGAGCAGGCGGCGCTCGGAGTCACGCCAGCGCCGGACGAGTTGCTCGCGGGAGAGGCCCTGTAGGCAGACGTCGTCCAGCGGCCCAGATGCGGCCAGAGTGACTCGTCGAGGCTCCCAGGGCGGCCGCATTTGGGAGAGGTCGCCCAGGGACTTGGCTCGCCGCCGACGCACCGGCACGCGAGGGGCGACGAGCGTCTCGAGGCTGACGCTTAGGAGTGCGCCCGCGCCCCGAAGGCGCGGTGAGCTGGGACGGGAGGCAGGACTGCCGCTACTCGTTGATGGGGAGCCTGAAAAATGTTGGTAACTTAAAAATCGTGATGTCCGAGTCTGCTCTTCAAGTGACGATTCGGCAAGACCATGCTACGACCAATGCTCTCGGTAGCCTCTGTACCATGTGTTAAAAACTTTTTTCATTGAGACCAATTTCTTTAATGTGGCATCATCTTAAGCTTAAAGTGTAATTAATAGTATGTGTGTATGTAACTTAAAAATCGTGATGTCCGAGTCTGCTCTTCAAGTGACGATTCGGCAAGACCATGCTACGACCAATGCTCTCGGTAGCCTCTGTACCATGTGTTAAAAACTTTTTTCATTGAGACCAATTTCTTTAATGTGGCATCATCTTAAGCTTAAAGTGTAATTAATAGTATGTGTGTATGTGTAAGAGAGAACACCGGCACCGCGTTCTCTGTGAAAGCTCAAGACAAGTTATCGGGCGCAAACCTGATAGAGAACTCGGAGGCAAAAACTGCAAGAACCATTCAACATTTACTTGCCGAGGGCTAGCCCAGAAGTGACGTTTCCCGCATTTGCCTGTGTCACACACCGCAAGCTGTTCACTTTTGTTCAGTATTAGTGTTCGGTGCTTTCGGCGTTGTTTATGAAGCGAAGCAATGTCTTGTACAACCTGTGATCACGAATCCAGTGCTCATCGCTAGTGGTGAGGCTTGTGAAAGATCTTATCATGCTCTCGGTGGCCATAGCTAGTTGTCACAGTGTAGTGAAGGCCGGCTAGCATACGTCGGCGGGATTGTTTCGATTATAACCAGTGACGTGCCCCTATAAGATATACACATCTGCTGCCATCAGTGGGACAGCAGCATGAACAGGTAATTACTCACTTTGGCTAGTACATCGTACTTCAAATGTAATATTTCCAGTTAGTATACGCTGTTTCTGCTAACATTAGAAATAGTGCGATAAGGAATGTCACTGGGGCCGACGTTTCAGTCACGAGCTTCTCTTCATTCCTATTGAAGTGACCTATATTCTTTGTAACATTGAGCGCGGCCAACACAACTCTTGTGACTGTGTTCAGAAACGCCTCGAAAGGCTCGTCAGTACAATCTTGAAGTTCATTCATTCATTCAATAATCATTTATTCACTCATTCATTCATTCATTCATTCATTCATGCGTTCGTTCATTTAATCATTGACTGAGTCATTCATTCATTCTCTTTCTTCCTTGAACCCTTTTATACTTTGCGTTGCTGACGGAGTGGACTAAATTGTTCGCATGCATAAAATTACGACCAAAATTGATGACTTCATGTTGTAATCTTCTTGCTTTATACTATAAGTTGTGCCTGAAGAGTGTGTTTTAAAAAAACGCCTCTCTGCTCACATTGTAGACCCTAATATTTCTGTAACAGACTACGATATATTTGTTACTCTTTTGAGGGTTCAGGTGTTAGGAAATTCGAGTGTATAGTTCAAAAACATTTGTTCAATTTGTCACTACGCAGTGGCACAAGGTCAAGCATAAAAAAACCACGAGCCTACGAAGAAAAAAAAAACAAAAATTATGTGTTAGTTTTTACGGTGAGTTCTGATTTGAATGTAAATTTAAAGAGACATGTTAGTTTTTTTTGTTCTATCGACTCTCTGACAATGGTAAAATGATCTGAAAAGGAGTGGAAGTATCACTTGATAGAGAGTCCTACGCGTGGCAAGGCACGGCTCCGAACTTCATAAACAATTTTTTTTGTTAGACTGTATAATCGAAGCTTCGCAAGACAAGTGTCACTGAACTCACCTCTATGCTCCCGGACCAAAAGGGGCCCGCTACTGGATGCAGCGCTGAGAGGGCCGTCATCTTGACGGCTCGTTGGTGACTCGGCTTCGTCGGCGTCTCGTTCCGACTGTTGCTGTTGAACACTGCGCCAACATTTGCGCAAGGTCAATCGCAGACAATACATAGCACATCGTGAAAGATTACAAACGTCAGCGTGCCCGCTTAAAGGGATTCAGTTAAACAATGAAATAATTTAGGCAGAATAGTTATTCTTTGCTGACTTGCCATTAGTTTCACCGGTGTATGAGGGTAATTATCACCAGAAAGAAAACTATGGACCATGTACGCGAAGGGAACACCGATGAGATGCGAAGCAGCAGTGGTGCTCACGGCCTTGACCCGTAAAGGGCGTCTCCGCGGTTGCTGGAAGAACGGTTTGAAGCGAAACTTGGTGTAGCGTTTACTAAAGCAACGCCTCCTAGAAGAACTATGCCTGGACACGGCCGGACTCGACGCTCCTTCCGCACGCTCCTTACGGCCTTCTCAATACCGGCGCCGCGCATATATTTTTTTCTGACGCGTAGTGTGGCGTCTAACCGCACGAGGGCAGCACCACCTCACTGTAAGCTCCGCCGGCTCCCCGCGTCGCCGACTGCGACTTTTCTTGACTGCGTTCGATGACCTCGGGTAAACAATGCATCAGACACGCTCAGGCACGCTAACTGCACTAGCGTAGCCATGGTTTATTGTTGCGTGCCGCTGTGTAAGTCACAGCAAGGGAAGACACCGGGTGTGTCGTACCACCAATTTCCTAGCGATGAGGAACTGTGTTCGAAGTGGAGGAAAAATGTTTCACGTGAAAACCTCGTCATCAATGACAAGTCCGCATCGACTGTAGTGTGCAGCAAACACTTCACGGAAAATGACTATGTTCCCGGATATCGTATCCGGAAACTGCGTCCAGGAGCCGTGCCCACGGTCTTCGATCAGTATCCTTCGTATATGGTCCCGGCTACGAAGAGGCTGCGCAAAGAACCTGCAGCGCGTGGCCTCTCTGCCACTTCGGCTCGTCGACAGCTGACGAAACGGAAAGCGGAGTCATCGCCGTCTACCTACGGGGAGTGAATACATCGTGATGCTTGTCAGTGAGTTTGAGTGTGATGCTTGTGTTACGATGCTGACGACTACGAACAAAGCTGATCCTTTGTATGTTCTGTTGCACAACCAGGACAAAAGTGCACTCCGCTACCCAAACCGTATGTTTTTGACACTGTTGGACAACATTGTTACTTTCTTTGAAAAAGCTGCTAGCAAACTTCCACGTACAAAAGTGCATGAAGTGCTGCAACTTCTGGTTACCCCACACCTCGAACAATCACCCGTCCTCCTCTGCCCAGAGGGTGTAGACAGCAGCCACGCAAGGCGCACAGCTCGTTTAATTGCGGACAAATTCATCAGACTTCTCCTCGTTAACTAAGCCAAGATGGTGAGCGATAGAAATGAAAAACCACTTGCGTATGTGCACAAGCCGTCTAGAAAATATTTCAGACTGTGATGAGTATGTCATGGAGGTTCGCTTTATTTGTACCATGCATTTGTGTTTGTGTTAATTTGTATTGCTAGTGTGGGTTTGAAAGAAAAAGGTATTTGTGCTAACCTCGCACAGAAATTGTTTTTTTTTTATTTAAGTTCTAGTCCACCTTACGACAAAATAAATATTGCTTTTTCTCTCTGAATTTTGTGCGCTGTAATGGATTACTGTTGCTTGTGACAACACCCGTGTGCGAAAATCCGGGAAAGCTGCCGGAATGGTTACGACTGGGTAAGCGGTGCTCTCAGAGGTCGACTATACCATTTTAACCTCTTCACATGCAACGACCGAGCTGTATTGTGTGGATAAAACGTTCATCTTCAAGAATTCAGGCGCCGCAGTTGGTTCTGTTCCTCGTACTCAGCGCTGTTATGATGGCCATAGCGCTGTGGCGCGCACAATGCGCCCGTGAACGCGCTTGGAGTTGGCGGAGCAACAGTGGTCTAGCAGCGCCACCCCGAACTTGCGGCAGCAGGCAGCAAAACACCCCAATGCGAAGGCCGTAAGGGGAGCGCCGGAGAAGGAGTCGAGTCCGGCCGTGGCCTGGAACGTCGCTCTCTCTTCAATTGGGAGCTTCCTCCCAACACAAAATTTCGGAGGTCATGCCTCCTGCTACGTGTTGCGACCGTCCGCCACGTGGAACCGCCCGCCTCCGTGCTGCTCAGTAACGTGATATTACCGCGCTGCTCTGTCACGTGACATCACAGCTGCTCGGAGGCAACTGTGAAAGCATTGCTGTGCTTGCAGGGGGCAACCGCCAAAGGCGTTCGCCTTCGTACTGGAGGAGGAGTGTAAAAGCCGCAGGTAGGGCGCCGCGTTCGGGGTTCACGGTCCAGGTATAATTTTTCTAGGAGACATTGACTGGAGTAAGCGCTTGTTTGAAACGCGGACGCTGGAGGAGGGACGCGTTGATGACGCTTGCGCTTGGCTCCCTCGCCTCGTGTCTCGCCGGTGTTATCCGCACGCGGTCTCAATTCTCGAACGCGATCGGTGTTCTTGACTCGCACCCTATCGGTGTCGTTCGTCTTCCACTGCAGACGCTTGCGCTAGGCTTCTCTGGCTCGCGCCTCGCGTGTGTTCCAGGCACGAAGTTGCCATTCGTGAACGCGATCGGCTTCGCTAACCCGCAACGCCGGCGACGGCCGGGAACGGTACGCGCACACTAGCGGGAAGCAGGCCCGGCGGCGTCCCGCCTTTTGGCGCGACCGCGCGGCAAGCAGCAGCGCGCTGTCCACATGCCGGCGCCGCGGGACCACGCCTGGGCTAAACGGCGGCGCACTAGCGTGCGCAGCGCGCCTCCCCGCGGCTTCTAGCCAACAGATGGAGAGAGGTATTTGATGAGATGATGCCGACGCATAGAGAAAGGAAAAGACAAGAGAGGACACTCCGCGAAACCTGGCCTCAGGAAGTGCGTCACGACTACGTAACGAACTAGTGCTCTCACCAAACGTCAGAGGGCGCAAGCGCAAAAAAAAACAGTTATAATCAATGCAACAGAATTGTTTTTAAAAAATACTATTTATACGCCCAAATCTGGTATGTTCTTTATACATAAAAACAATTTATGCAACACACCTTCCGCGATTATTTTCTTTAGCCGTACTGTCATAAACACCATCCACCCAGCGACAAGCCCATGCATGACTGACAGCGGGAAGCTTTCGTCGCTTTCGTCAACGTCGGCTGCGTCGGCGTTTTCGTGCGTGAGATAACAGGTGAGGCACATTTTCAAGCGAAGCTTGTTGAATGACATGTTGTTGGGCTTGTTGGGTCATTTTTTCAGAAAACGGTTACACCTGCGCGAATAAGAGAATAAGACACCATGCAACAATCATAGGAAGATGCACACACACACACGTTGCGCTTCGTGTGTGCGAGTTTGTTTCTTACGTGTTGTCTCATTCACACAGTTGAAACCTTTTTCTGAAGCTTGTAAGGACGGGGAGGTTCGCTAAAAAAAACTTTGCGGCTCTATGCGGCGGCTAGACGGGAACATTGTGCAACGTATGCAGTATAGCAAAGGTGGCACGGCGTCAAGCCGAGGCGACGCGTGCTGCGTCTGCCACGGACGCGAGTGTCTGTGCGCTGAGCATAGCTGGGCAGCTAGGGCATAGGCTCGGTGTGCAAAATATTGAGAAGCGTTCGTTCGTAGACATCTTGCGGTTCCCTGCCCACACACCACTAGGTAACGCGGAGGCCAATCCGAATGAAGTGGCGCACAACGTGGCTCAAGGTCTTACGTTCCGAGTCATGTCAGACGAAGCGGCCACCCAAACGGACCTTTCTGCGCCGGTGTGGGAATGGGACGATCGGCTCACTAAATTTAATGACATAATTCAACACTATCGACTGCAAAGGCGGGAGTACCCTCCGCCTCACTCAAAGCTAAATCGGGCCCAGTCCGTTCAGTGGCGACAGCTACAAACACGCAGATACACGAAGCCTGTCATCATGCACCACATATATCCTGACGTCTATAGTTCTAATCTGTGCCAGTATTGTACCACCAGAGCCACTCTCGACCATATCCTATGGGAATGTCCAGCATTAGTCAGAAATTCTGGGGTCGCGGCCTCCAATGAAGACGTTCGGGCGCGTTGGCGGACTGTGCTGCTCAGTTCGGGCCTGGACAAACAACTTTGGGCGATCCAGCAGGCCAAGGAAGCTGCCGGGAGTAGTTAGCCCCTAGGTGGGAGCCCATCCCAGCAATCTGCCGAAAATTAATAAAGTCTATCTCTCTCTCTCGCTGGGCCTCGCATGCTTCACGACGCGTTTCCCGAAGGCTCGGAACACGAATAATTCTTGGTGTGCCGGAGGCAAATCTGGACTAGCCAAGTGGCCATCATCTTCGTTTCTTCGCTAGCCTTGTGCCACTAGTGCAAGCTGCCCACAAATTTTTTTGACATTTCCAATATAATTTTACCGCACAAATTTCAACTACGATTTTTCTTCCCAATTTACTCCTGATACTGCGTACGCACGAAGGTGTTCTAAAGTTCCCAGGCCGCGATACCATTGCATTACAAGGGATAGCGGCCTGGAAACTTCTGAAGATCTTTGTACGTGGTCTTGACGTCTATCTTTGTAAGTCAGAGTTTTATGGGTCAGAGATGTATCACTGGTTTTGTATTGTGCATCGATTAACTAATCATTCAAAGGGGTTTGCTGGTACACTTATGACGTGCACATATCTTTTTCGTAATTTGACAGCGAAGCATCCACTTACTAACATTTTCAGAGCGCGCTGATGCCATGCCGTCCGGCGGTCCAAGCTACGGCAGCTACTGCTGTGTATCGTGGTGCTTCAACAATGACAGAACCCACAAGAAGCCTGGGACGAGTTTTAAGCATACCACGGACGGCAGGTGTGTTAAAGCTTTTGTATGGTTTGCATGTCTTTAGGCTTACTGTTCGTACTTGCTCAGTGAGGGTAACAATAAAAAATCACTATTCAAGCCCTTCCCCTTTCAGCTGATAGTTTATTGCCAATGCAGGATGAAATCATGGATGCAGTATGCTGGACGCGATGATATCCTTAGTAAGCCAGCCAGCCTAGTAAGCCAGCCAGCCTATAAACCCTGTACGCAACGTACAGGGTTTATAGCGACCATTTTACTGCTCAAAGTTCCATGGACCCTGGGCACACAAGGCTTACAAGAATGGCTGTTCCCAGTGTGCAACCAGCTGCACCATGTAAGAGATTGACTGAAACTCAAATATGTGCAATAGCAGTCACTTGTATTGAATCAGTGGCGACAGTTAACCGCCAAGGTCTTTGTAGCCGATGGAGAAACCTCACTATAGAAGTAACAGTTGGAAAGTCTTAAATTTTGTGAATTGTGGGCTATTACCTTCCTAACAGCAGCTTTACATTTCTGTCGTTTTTTGATGCTCTTGACCTGCGCAACTTGTTTTGAAAGACTTTAAAGGGCTATTTCACGTTATCTTCAAGCCTGAGTACACATGTACGTATACCTTTCATCAGTGAAAGCTGGCACTGTTGATAATTCCAAAAATCACAAATTACTTGTTTCCTAGTTGGTGCCTTCTCTTTTCTTCCACGTTCGACCAATTTATGCGTTTGAAAGAGCTGTTCAAGTTTCCCCATGCTACAAGCTTTGTAACTTGTACCAACTGCACATATATGCAGGTTCTCTGAGCGTCGCTTCAAATAGTGACTGTGACATGACTGCAGAAGCTGCACTGCAAGGTGCGGTTGAGCTTCAGTTTGTGTTATTTTAAGCCTCTTACTGACACATTGTCGTAATTTCATTTCTTCAGGACCTGCGGTAGAGGCTTCAAAAAGTGGCTCCCACACATTGAGGTGCCCCGATGAGCAGGGTGCGTTCAGTGTCGCGATTTCTTTTTTTTTACCCAAATTGACTGTTGACCAAACCTCTGCAGGTGGCAGCTCCCTTGTAGCTGGTGAAAGAATTTCTGCTGACTTCGTCCTGCCGGAGAAAACCTTAACCAGTCGTTCAGCTGTCACAAAAAGAACTTGTGTGACCGGTAAGTTGTATGTTCACTTCAACACCAGAGTGGATTGATATAGAGACTTCCGCAGGCCGCTCGCAAGATTGTTCCGACAGCACTGTCCGAGGCACTGAACAAGCTTCACAAGACCCTCCAGAAGACGTCTCCGCCAACAGCTCCACGCCTGAGTGCCCCAGAGAAAATGGTGACTATTGCAGATGTTTTTGCAGCTGTTTTTAATGCAACTATTTTATGTTTAGGACATTCTGAGGAAACTATCCTCAAAAGGACACTACGTATGCACTTACAAAGTGTAAGGGTGGGCTCTCAGTGATTTTCTTTTTTTGTGCATTGTCAAAATTGTGAATGGTTTGTTTTTAGGTAGTGGAATCGAAAACTTTGCACCGAAGAACGTTGTGCACCTTGGGTCTGAAAGAGCGAGGAAAGTGCTCGTATGGGATTAGTTGTTCTTCGCTTTTACATCCATTTTTTTTGTTTATTCCAGTGCGTTCCTGTGTGCCAGCGACAATGTCTCCATCAATGAAGTACAAGCAAACCATTAAACATCTGCAAGCCAAAGTAGCAGCACAGCGGAAAACTATCAAAAGACTGCGGAGACAGCCTCACCAAGCACCGTCATCGACTTCAAAGGTCCTTGGAGTTATCCGACCGCACGTCACCGAGGAGGTTTTTAAACTTCTTCCTGCACATGTTCGCTTGAGGCCCAAACGCAAGGGCAAGCGGTTTCCCGTGTGGTTCAAGAAATTCGCTCTTCACTTAAACTTCCGAGGTCCGCGAGCATACCGATTCCTGGCTCCATATTTTTCTTTGCCCTCCCGGCGTTCATTAAGGAGGTGGCTAGCTAATGTAAAGATGACTCCAGGCATAATTCCAGGAATCCTTTCTTCCATTGCAACAAATACTCAAGCTTGGAATGAACGGGACTGAGTGTGCGCTTTAGTTTTCGACGAACTAGCACTCAAAAAGAATTTGTACTATGATGCTGCAAAAAATGTTGTCCAGGGTTTTACAGATGATGGCACTCATCGCACTTCAACCATCGCTGATCGAGCACTGGTTTTTCTTCTTGTTGGTGTTTCGAGAAAGTGGGTTCAACCAGTTGCTTTTACTATAGGGCACACATCAACACCATCATCTGTTATGCATAACTTGCTGGTGTCACTCATTTTGGAGCTTAGGAGCATTAATATCGCAGTGAAAGCAGTCATTTGTGACCAGGGCAGTTCAAATGTAGGTCTCGCTAACCAACTAAGAGTGACTGTAGAAAAGCCTTTTTGTAGGTCTTTGTGTAGTCATTTGTGACCAGGGCAGTTCAAATATAGGTCTCGCTAACCAACTAAGAGTGACTGTAGCAAAGCCTTTTTTTTGAAGTTAATGGTGAGCGGGTGTATTACATTTTTGATGTTCCGCATTCAATTAAAACAACGCGCAATAATGTCCAAGCACACAAGTTATACATTGGGGATGACATCGTTAACTGGTCGCACATTTCAAGCCTTTACCAATCCTCACATGAGTTGCGGTTGCGATTGGCTCCAAAGTTGACTGAACGGCACGTTCATCAGAAACCTTTTTCTAATATGAAGGTCAGCAGAGCAACTCAGGTCCTCAGTGCATCAGTTTCGATCGCCATCACGGCAATGGTGTATGCGAAGGTGCTGCCTGCCTCGGCCATCACTACAGCTCAATTTTCTGATCGTATGGACAGGATTTTCGATGCCTTCAACAGCTCGAGTAAAAAAAGAACTTCGTAAAAGCTGCGGCATGCAATCATGAAAAATGATTCAGAGCTGATTGACTTCCTCCGAGGCCAGCTTCTCTGGATTGCATCATGGCAGTTTGTTGGCAGACATCAACCACAAACCATCGTAGGTTGGCAAATTACAATTCAGGCAATTTGTAATCTATGGGACGACCTCTCCAAAAATTACAATTTTGAATACCTGTTAACACGCAGGCTTCAACAGGATCCTCCGGAGAACATATTTGGCCACATTAGGCTAAAACAGGGTTGCAACACCAACCCCAATGTAGCACAATTTATTTGTGGCCTGAAGCACATCTGCATAAGAAAACTCTTCAAGCTGTCAGAATACGGAAATGTCGAGGATGATGAATGTGACCTCCTCCAGGATCAGCTCTCGCCATTCTCCTTCACTAGTGCGTCTCTTGTGGATAATGAGGAGTGTGCACAGCATCAGCTTGACAATTTTCCCGCTCCAGACGATCTCTCTGATCTTGCGACCAACATTCACTCCCATATTATCGATGACTCGGCTGCATATTATGTAGCTGGTTTTCTCATCAAACACTTCCTTCGGATGGCATGTGACGGTTGCAGTTGCCCACAGTTACTGAAAGACGACAGTGAGACGCTTAAGGGTACCCACCAGTATTTCACAATGCTCAAAGCATACCACGTCCCCAGCAAACTTTTTGGGAATCTCACTGTGCCATCAGAAGCAGCTTTTGCATACGTACAACAACTTGAATCTCACTTTCTTGCCATAATTGAGGCCACTGCACATCACCTGAAAGTGTGCGACGTTTTGTATCACCATCTGTCAAGTGTTGGAGATTTTCATTTCTGCTCTGCTGGGTGTCGCGCGAAGTTTCTGAAAATGTTTTGCCTGGTTCATTCATGTTGGCATGTGCGTTTTGTGAACCGAAACTTAGATAGGGTTAGGTTCCAGTCTTCAATCTCAGGCATACAGCTTGACAAGTTCAAAGGTTAGCAATTAGCGGCGGGTTTACACTAAAGTATTCGAGTTGAGCCGAATCCTGCAATAGCTTTGTTATGTTAATACTTCGTTACAGCAGACTTCATTATGGTCTTATATGCTTATATTCAGTTCATCTGAACTAACCACTCCTTCGTTGCATACATTGTTTTGGTTACCCGCTATGAGGAGTAGGGACACTGTGTATTCGCTCGAAGTGATTTGCATAACCTTAAAAAGAATGTTGGGTATCCTGTCTGTATTTTTGTAGCAAATGCGGGCGAACTGTACACTTTACTGTGGGTCGCTTGGTCACTGTGTATGCTTTATCTCTCCAGCTTAAGTAATATATCGATAACAAAACCGCTTCTTGAAATGTCTTCGAGCGGGTAAGGAACACAGTATGAAGTGGGCATGGTTCACGTTATCACGCTTTTCGTATTTTAGCTTCTCATCAACCTCCTCATCTCGCCCATCAAAATTTTCAAAAGAATACCCAAACTTGTAGCGTTTGATGGGGCTGTGGACGCTGCCATTTCATTTTTATATAGCTTGTGAGTGATAACGTAGGATGTAGAGCCATTTTAAAAAATAATGAGCCAAAGTGGTTTCCTTCTGCTATTTATTAGCCCTGTAATACCGCTCTCGTAGCACAAATTAAGGTCCACAATTCTGGATAAGTGATGACTACAATCTATTTTAGCTCGCAAGCGTCACAGCAACACCGAGACGTAAATCACTTGGGATATTAAGTTTTTGATGAAGGTGACGCATAATAAGAGCTACAAGACCTGCCAGTGTTGTAGCATAAAGTTTGTCTTTCACGTAGTGAGCAAGCTGCAAAGCCCTACCTTACTGAGGACAAGCAAGCATCAAGTTTCCTTTTTTAATTTTGGGCTAGCTGTTCTTAAGCACAGCCAGCACACTGCACCTTTACCTTTCTGCTATATTGTGCCGTGTGGTTTCTGTGCGCTCTTTTTTTCTATGCATTATTTCGGTTAACCCCAGGCGTGATTCGCGACTTCATTGCTGTGTATATGTCACTTCTTCCTTCTTCATCAGCATTGTGCGCTGTGTTTTTGCCATAGATCCTTACTTACCCACTGTCCCGGTGTGTCATACTTCACCAGCTTCTCGGCTTCTGCCAACTCTAGCGATGTGTGCGTTGCCTGTGTTCTCTCTGTATTTGATACAATATTTGTTACAACCTATTTGTAAGGCGAGATGCATTTGTTGTCTACCTCTGTCATATTGTGCTTTTTATACTCTCAGACTCTACCTTGCCTTTGAATAAAACATTGCGGATACTCTGTCTCTTTGACTGATATATACATTGATCACTTGTTCAAAAAGAAAAACACAAGCGCGATGAATAAAACCGTAGTGAATTATCATTACCTGCATCTCTTTTTATTATAACTTAATCCAAATAAAAATTACGTCACGACCAATTCGCACGAGCCACTGAACAAAACAAAACAGGGAATCGCTTAATCAAAACGACCAACAAAAACTATCCATTTGGGCGATGAAAAGTGGTCTAAAATCATGAACTTTCGTCATAGCCAAACGTCGGTTACGCAAAGTAATTCAAAATTTGCGCCAGTGAAACCGAAACAGAGAGCGCACGCCACTTGCTTTCACCAACCACCAGGTGTGCTAGGGTCGATTGGGTCACTGGGGTCTACGGGAGTGTCCGCTCTTAACCTTTTTTTTATTTCTCTATGGCCGACGTGAGGAGTGGCAACGCCACCGAGCCTGACTCAAGGCCGGGGGGCTCCCGTGGGGCCGTGAATATACGTCATCAGTAAGGGGCCCAGTCCCACGTATCCGCTAGATGGCGTTGGTCCCCTGAGCGGCGTAAGGTCCTTAGATGAAACAAGTTTCCAAGGTAGCGACACCCTCCCTTTTCCTCCTCGCTTATTTGCCTGAAGCGCCCCCTAGAAGGTTTAAAACTTTCATCCAAAAGCGAATGTTTGGGTTTTGTTGCTACGGTGAATAAATGTAAATGAAACAAAATGGAACGAAATAAGACGTAGATAAACAGTTACCTTTATGAACATAAACGGCACAACACAAGAGGAAGCGGGATGTGCGTTACTCAACCGGCAACGTTGGGCAGTTCTATACTTTACACTACTAGCCATGGCGTCTCGCGTAGTACATTTTAGTTCCACGGCCGCGGTATTTCGTCCAGTTCTAACTAGTCCACTTCTCCGATTGTGTTTTGTTCGTGCTGTGACACAGTGGACGTGCTTCTTGCTGAATCTTGTAAGTGGCCACAGGGCGTGACGTTGTGACGATAGATTACAACCGGCTTGTGCACACGCAAGAAAAAAAAAACTACGACCAGACTGGTACGAACACTCGTCCAGCAGCACTGCGATGACGTTTTTTTTAAATGTGCCCATTTGGACAATCGTGATGCCAAGTGATTCTGATGCGGTGCTGGGAACTTCCTGAAAAGTGAGAGTTCTACTGGTGAGGTGTCTCGAAGCAGCGCGTTTTGGCTCAAGCGGGAACTGGTCAAGAGTGAAATGTTTCTGAAGGTGCGTTGATTACAACCTACAGCTGTTCTGTATACGTGCATACCCACATGTATTTGTACCAACTGGCATGCACTAGACACGCATTAGACGCGCGCCTGGCGTTTCAATAAAAACTGACAAGTGAACTCACTTCGCAGATCCGCGTCGACATACGTTGACGGAGTTGCACGAAAGCATTCGCGTAAAATGGTTCATAGTTGCACTTCATGCTGCGCTTCATCTCGGAAAGCACGAGGTAAGTTGAAGAGAGCGAAACCATTTTCTGTTGTTTACGGCAACGCAGCATTGCTGAAAAACGCAGATGTTGCATTGAACGAGTATGGCGAAACAATCTTGGTCGACTTAGCGCACACCGAAACGCTCCTCCTCTTCAGTTTATATTCTGGCTACGATATTGTCTTTGGTCACGGTGAGAATCTGGCTGGAGCCATATGCGCATGCGCACTCGTTTTCAACCTTTTGCATATTAATAAATAACACCACCAGCCATTTGCAAGATCACGTGCAAGTAATGCACCAATTACAAACGCGGATGGCAGAGAAAAAGAGGAGTAATCGAGAGCGTGAGGAGGACGGCTCGAGAACAATGAGTGACGCTACCTTGTTTCATCTAGGGACCTTAGAGCGGCGGGGCCTCGGCGCGGCGGGCATGTTTGGACGCGCTGTGAGCGTTCGTGGCGCGGATGCACGTTGCTGCTTGGATATTCGTTTCTGTGCGTAGTTGGGCAACGGCGAGTGACCTAAGTGTTTATCGCGTGTTATTTGTGGCGAACAGACTAGTACAGAGTTAGAATCAGCACCGAAATGTTAGGAAAGTGTTGTGTGTCACGGTGCAACGGCAATTACAAGACAGACCCCAAGGTGCACGTTTTTTCGTTCCCTCAAGAGGACGAAGCTAGGCAAGCGTGGATACGTGCCATTCCACGTGAAAACCTGATCGTGTCAGCGAATACCAGGGTAAGAAACTTTGAATGCTTTATAATCTTCTTATGGAGGTTGCTCCTACCATTGCGTGGCGAGCCTCGTAGTTTGTAGCACGTTACGCCTAAACGCGTAACGCAAAGCCCTGAATGTACTGTTGCTGCTACGAGGTAGCCGTACTGATGCTAGGATATGTTTTTTTTGTTTATGTGTGCGAACGTCACTTTAAAGCCGAAGACATCGTTCGGGAAACAAGCTGTATTGACCAAGCTACCGGCCGCATAGTGACCGCACCGCTCTCACGTTTGCGGCTTCGAGCTGAGGCAGTACCGACGGTATTCCCTGATTGCCCAATCTACCTGTCTATAGAAAGCTCTACAAGAGAGGACCAAGAGAGCAAGCGAATGCGGTTAGAGGCCGCTTCCCTTGAGAAAGTGCTCGCCGAGTCAATTCTCACTGCCAAAAAAGAGGAAGAAGCAGATAAGCTTTGCGATTTGAAAGATGTCTCAAACTTCGTTCGAGGCAAGAAGCTGACATTTTGGCATGTCATCGAATGCAGTGACCACGTCATTTTGGCTCACATTTGTATTGATGACGCTCCTTGGATTAAGTACTCTGTTGTCGTAAAAACCAACCTAACTCTTCCGGTAAACGTCGCAAAAGCATCAGTGAAGCGGCTCGGGTCCAAAATGGTAGTTCCGTCCGTGATCGACAGCAAACGACGGCTGCTGGAATTCCTGGAAGGAGTCGAGGGGTTCGACAGTGCCCAGAGGTCAAGCTCTGAGAGCTCAACTGCAGACATTTTCGAGACTGTCGCTTCTCTTCTGAACGAACTATACACAGCACAAGAAAGCAATAACACCCCGATCATTCAACTGCTCGCTGAGCAAGTGAAGTTAATGTCAACAAAAAAAGAATGACGGCGCTACTCTGTAGAATTTATGGTGTACTGCTGCATACAATTTACTATATCGCCTCACGCTTACAAGTACATGCGCAGTCACGGGAGCATCATCATGCCACACCCCAGAACCATTAAGTTAATATGTTCGTCTTTCGGAATGAACCCCCAACTAGAGCATCAAGACAATACATTCCTCCGTTACATGGCCAAGAAGATATCTGAGTTGAATGAGCAGCAACGCTACGTGACTTTGATGGTGGACGAAATTCATCTAAAGCCATTTTTTGACTATAAGGGAGACAACATCGCTAGTATCGCGTTGAACAACGCAGAAGCAGCAAATAGTGCATTTTTATTTATGGTACACAGCCTCATGTGTAAGTTTAAGGAGGTAGCGCACATTGTTCCGGTTCAAAAAGGTAATGGAGAATTTCTGCACAACATTTTAGGAGATGTCATTCGCGGCTTAGAAAAAATTGGATACAAAGTAATGTGTGTCGTGACCGACAACAACGCCGTGAATCGAAGCGCAATGGTGCCGTTTAAGTATCCGGTGAGCAAGGCACCTCAAGCCGTTTCAAAAAAATCACTGGCAAATGATTGCGTGTTTCCGCACCCATCAGATTCCCACAGGCCATTGTTCTTCGTCATCGACCCAATGCATTTACTGAAGTGCGTGCGCAACAACTAGTTAAAACAAAATGACCAGTGTTTCTGGTTACCTCAGTTCGAACCAAGCACAACGGGGCAGCGGCGCATGCAGTATGCGTATTTCAAGACAGTTAAAGACGCATATAATTTAGAGAGTGAGCAGTTACTCCGGTACGGCTACACTTTGTCCAGAAAAGCTGTTTCCCCAACAGACATCGAGAAACAGGATGTTAAACCTGCTTTGCAGGTATTCAGCGAGTACGGACCGAATACACTTCGAGTCATTGGAGCCAAGCACAACCTGAAGCACTACGAAGAAACCACCAGTTTCATTGATGTATTAGTAAGATGGTGGAAGGTTGTCAACGCAAAGACTCCTTTCAAAGGACTGAGACTAAGGGATGACTTGCAAAAGACAGTCTACCCTACCCCAAGGTTTCCTTCTTGAACGATTTTTTGGACTGGTTGGAGGAGTGGAAGGAAAGGAGAGTGGATGCCTGTAAGTTGTCTGATGAGACACATGGGGCTCTTGTTCAGACGACTCGGGCGTTCATTGAAATCTGCGCATATTGCTTTGAGGAGCTCAAGATGTCCTTTGTGCTTCTTGGGAAGTTCCAAACAGACCTTCTGGAAGAACGTTTTGGTTGTAACCGACGACTGGCTGGCTCACAGTATCATTTGTCCGTAAGACAGATTTACGAGTGCGAGAACAAGTTGCGACTGCAAACCACACTACCACAAATCAGCAAGGCGTCCGCAATCGACAACGACCAAAATCCAAATTGGGAAGAGCTCCAAACGCAGGCAGCAGTGCCAAGTGGAAAATTCAACGTTGTTATGACCCAGAAGGCGCTATCAAAACTGAAGGATGTCATTCCAGTGGTTACCTATGTTGCTGGTTACTCGGTGCACATCGCTGTGAAGAGGTTAAAATGTGACAAATGCAGAGAGCTCCTCACAATTGACAAGACTGTCGCACTTTCTCCGGAAAATCGCATGTACAGTCTTGTCAAAGAAATTGACAGGGGAGGGCTGGTTTACCCAGCAATGCCAGCTGTGATTGCGGTGGCTCATAATTACATTGTTGTGGAAGAGCTGTCCAAATGTGCCGAATATTTAAAAGTTCAAACCCAACGTCATGTGGCCACAGAACTAACACTGCAACTGCTCAGCGACGAGGAGCCTTCAGATTTCGACGTCTGTGAAAAGGGACACGCAAGTGAAGTGGTGCTCAAATATATATTGTGGTGCAGCACGAACATTCTGCTGAAGAACTTTTGCCGGCGATTGAGCAACGAAGTTTCGGACCTGGACAACAAGTCTAAGAAGCGGAAGCTGCAAACTCTAACAAAGAAATGAATAAAACGGCGATGGGTGTAAATATGAGTGGTCTCTTTTGTCTTTTCCTTCCTAATTTTATTCAGTATATTACACGTGTAGTACTTAGATTTAGGTGCACGTTAAAGAACCCTAGGTGGTCAAAATTTCCGGAACCCTCCACTACGGCGTCTCTCATAATCATATATTTGTTTTGGGACGTTAAACCCCAGATATTATTATCTAAGTATATTACACGTGTAGCAGCAAAAAAAGTCAGCCAAGCGCGCAACTTATGCCCCCCATAATGCCCTCGGGCGCCCTTAGGGTGTCTGAATAAATAATATAAGGACTTCTGTTCAAGCGTTCCCCCGCTTCCGTCAGCCCCATGTCGGCTACATCACAGAGGCAGCCCCCCCGGCCTGGAAAGAATTTTCTCTAGGTGGTGTTGGTAGTGGGCTCGAGCTTCGCGAGCAGTGGAGAGGATGAAGCGATCGAGATGACACAAGGTGAGCGGCGACAGGCAAGGGAGAGAGCGACATCATGCGCGCGCACTGCGAGGGAAGGCTAGGCCTAGTAGATACCGCCCCGGTGCTAAGGGGCAGCGTTACGCAGGCTAGTCAAAGTACTGTTTCGCATCTGAAAAACAACTCACATTTTCCTTTTTAAGTTTCACACCAATACTTGGAACACGCGAACGTCACAGCCGCATCATGAGTTTCAGTGTACATTTGCGTAATTTGGCCTCAAGGCACAATGAAATATTGTACACTTGCTATGTTAACGCTTTGTGTCTCTGAAAACACTGTGGTAGCCATGGTTAGCGACAAAGGATTAGGCAGTACCCCACAGGCAACCATTAAAATTTATGACAGCAGGGCCAGCTGGTGTTGGAAATTCAAGGTAGCGTCACCACTTGCACTATTTTTCTTGCACGTTTCCCCGCATGCAAAGTGCCTTCTCGCGGTAATAACGGTGCTTCCGACCCTGTAAAATTGTAATCTAAAGATTTTTTTAGTGTGTCTTTAAGTGCGAGAGAAATGCGAAATGTTCTGTGCGAGCTAGGTACGTAGCAGGCATAATTAGTGAGCAAGGCGAACCGATTGGTGTCGCAGCACGATGAGGTCATATAGCCCAAACGTGATCAGATACACGAAGTAAGACCCACATGGAAAAGCACTGACTTCTAACTATATTTTATGTTATTTCAATCATGTTACTATGAAAGTCATGTTATTTTGAATCACTAAAATGTAAATGGTATCAATGAAAACGTGGGAAAGTTAACACGTCTCGCAATAAATTAACATAGTTTTCATATCAGTAATCTGCTCCTTCATGCGGCGATTTCTCTTTTTCCTATGTTTTTTTTTCACCCCAGCGTTATATTCACATATCCTAGCATCCACACAATGCACCACGTGTTGACACGCTGAGAACACTTCAAACTTGTATGATCGTGTACCTATCACATGTTTCTCTTGTGAAGAGCCTTTTGCAACCGATTATCAACTGTTATTTTATTTCGAATGTACTAGTTGCTGTAGTGCTAGTTCGACACGTGAGCCCATAAAGCGGCTGGAGTGTAACACAGCTACTTAATTTGACGAAGGCCATCTAACGGCTGAAATGTTAGGAAAAGTGTTTTGCTTCTCAATGTGTACTACATGGAACTTCATTTAATACAAAAAGTACCTGGACCTGCATTCTCTTGAAGTAATCTATCCATTGTCACGGGGTCGTGACGTGGCCGAAGACAGGAGACTTCGTGTTGGGATTTAACTGTTTATTTGGGCGAACCTGTGCCCGGTAAACGGAAAGTCCAATTACAGCAGCAGTTTCACACAGATAGCAGTCTCGGACTGATAGCGGCGAACGGAGCGTCGGCCTTCGATCAACAACTGACAAGCGGCGAAGCGCGTCGGCATTTATACTCTTGCCGTCGAATGTTCTAGCGTTATCGCTGGCGGTGGCGTAGGTTCCAGAACAATCTGTACCGTTCGCACAGTGGGCGTGATCTTATCGAAATGATCTACTACAGTCCGGAACTTTCTCGAAAACTGCAGGCGCGGTTTGCGCTGAGAATCGTGTGGTGTTTTGGGACGATAACAAAAACTTGGGAATTGGAACGTGGCATTGCCCCCCTCTGAAAAAAGGCATCGTCCCGATGCTTTAACTAAAGGTGAAGGTACAATAATAATGCAAGAAAGTACAATAAATAAATTTCGATACAACAATAATACAAAGAAAACACTGTTTCAGTTTGTTAACGCGCATGAAACGGCTTGAGGTGCGCGACATGGACGACTTCAGGTCGCGATCGGCGTCTTTGAGAGTTCGTGACGCCGTCGGGGACAACCTCGTAATCAAGTGGGCCGAGACGTCGAACCACCCTGTGTGGTCCGAAGTACCGTCGCAGAAGCTTTTCGCTTAGTCCACGTCGGCGTATCGGCGTCCACACCCAAACACGTTCACCGGGCTTGTATTCCACGAAGCGTCGTCGAAGGTTGTAACGGTGGCTGTCGGTCGTCTCTTGATTCTTGATACGGAGACGCGCAAGTTGTCGGGCTTCTTCGGCGCGTTGAAGGTACTCGCTCACATCGAGGTTTTCTTCGTCGGTGACGTTGGGTAACTTGGCATCGAGCGTCGTTGCCGGGCTCCTTCCGTAGACCAATTTGTATGGAGATATCTGCGTCGTCTCCTGCACCGCCGTGTTGTATGCGAAGGTCACATACGGAAGAATGGCGTCCCACGTCTTGTGTTCGACATCGACGTACATTGACAGCATGTCGGCGATCGTCTTGTTAAGCCGCTCGGTGAGGCCGTTGGTCTGTGGGTGGTACGCTGTCGTCCGGCGGTGGTTTGTTTGGCTGTATGCCAAGATCGCTTGAGTTAAGTCGGCAGTGAATGCCGTTCCTCTCTCGGTGATAAGGACCTCCGGGGCGCCGTGACGTAGGACGATATTTTCGACGAAGAACTTAGCTACCTGGGATGCACTGCCTTTTGGCAGGGATTTTGTCTCGGCGTAGCGGGTGAGGTAGTCGGTAGCTACCACGAACCACTTGTTTCCGAAAGCCGACGTCGGGAACGGCCCCAGTAGGTCCATACCATTCTGCTGGAAAGGTCGGAAAGGTGGATCAGTTGGCTGCAGAAGTCCCGCTGGCCTTGTCGGCGGTATCTTGCGTCGCTTACAGTCCCGGCATGTCCTCACATACTAAGTGACGTCGGTGGTAAGACGTGGCCAGTAGTACCTTTCTTGTATCCTCACGAGTGTGCAAGAAACACCGAGGTGCCCTGCCGTCGGATCGTCGTGCAGGGCCTGCAGGGGTTCTGGTCGCAGAGCTGAAGGTACCACAAGGAGGTACTTAGCTCGAAGCGGTGAAAAGTTTTTCTTTTGTAGAAGACCGTTTCGTAGAAAGAACGACGCAAGTGCGCGCTTAAATACCTTCGGGACTTCGGCGGTCCTGCCTTCGAGGTATTCTATTAGGGCCTTAAGTTTCGGGTCGGCCCGCTGTCGTTCAGCGAAGTCGTCGTTAGTTATTATTCCCAAGAAGTAGTCGTCATCCGGGTCGTCGGGTAGCGGTTGGTCGACAGGCGCACGAGAGAGACAGTCGGCGTCGAAGTGTTTTTTTGCCGGACTTGTAAATGACAGTAATGTCATATTCTTGAAGTCACAGGCTCCATCGTGCGAGGCGACCTGAAGGGTCCTTCAAAGTGGCTAGCCAACACAAGGCGTGGTTGTCGCTCACAACTTTGAAGGGCCTGCCGTAGAGGTAGGGGCGATATTTCGACGTAGCCCAGATGATGGCGAGGCGCTCCTTTTATGTTGTGGACTAATTTGCTTCTGCTTTGGATAGCGGTCGGCTGGCGTAACTAATAACCTTTTCAAGTCCGTCAGCCCTCTGCACAAGAACGGCGCCAAGACCTACGCTGCTTGTGTCAGTATGTATTTCTGTCTCGGCAAATTCGTCGAAATGGGCAAGTAACGGAGGAGTCTGGAGGCGATGTTTAAGCTCCTGGAAAGCGTGTTCCTGTGGTGTTTCCCACTTGAACTCCACGTCGGCCTTGGTAAGGTTAGTGAGAGGATCGGCGATTCGGGCGAAGTTTTTCACGAACCGCCTATAATAGGCGCACAGGCCCAGAAATCGGCGCACGGCTTTCTTGTCAGTGGGCGGCGGGAAGTCGGCGATGGCGGCTGTTTTCCGTGGATCGGGATGAACTCTAGACTACTGATAACGTGCCCCAGAAACAAGAGCTCCTCATACGCAAATATGCACTTTTCTGGCTTCAGTGTGAGTCCAGAAGTCTTGATGGCTTGAAGTACAGCTTTAAGGCGCCGAAGATGCTCGTCGAAACTCGAGGAAAACACGACGACGTTGTCCAAGTACACAAGGCAAGTCTGCCACTTCAATCCTGCCAGTACTGTATCCATAACGCGTTGAAAAGTTGCAGGCGCTGAGCAAAGGCCGAAGGGCATCACCTTAAACTCGAAGAGGTCATCCGGTGTTATAAACGCCGTCTTCTCTCGGTCTCTTTCGTCTACTTCGATTTGCCAATAGCCAGTCTTGAGGTCCATTGACGAAAAGTTCTTGGCGTTATGGAGCCGATCATGTGCATCGTCTATTCGTGGGAGAGGATACACGTCCTTTCTTGTAATGTTGTTCAGGCGGCGATAATCGACGCAGAAACGTAGGGTCCCATCCTTTTTCTTCACTAACACCACGGGGGATGCCTATGGACTCTTGGACGGCTGGATAATGTCATCCCGCAGCATTTCGTCAACTTGTCTCTTCATGGCCTCAGGTTCTCGCGTCGAAACCCTGTACGGACTCTGACGGAGTGGTCTGGCATTTTCTTCGGTTATGATGCGATGTTTTGTGATTGGGGTCTGCCGAATTTTTGATGACGACGAAAAGCATTCTTCGTATTGCAGGAGCAGGGCCTTGAGCTGTTCTTGCTTATTGTTTGGAAGTCTGGGATTGACGTCGAAAGCTATGGGAGGCGCTTGGTTCCTTTGAGCAGGTTCCGCAGAATCGGCGAGGGCGAAAGCACTGGTGGCTTCGACAATTTCTTCGATGTATGCGACCGTTGTTCCTTTGTTCACATGTTTGTACTCATTGCTGAAATTTGTGAGCATAACCGTTGCTTTGCCTCCCCGCAGCTCTGCAATTTCTCTTGCGACGCAAATATTCCGGGTGACCAACAGATGCTGACTGCCTTCAACGACGCCTTCCAAGTCAGGTGATTTAAGAGCGCCGACTGAAATAATGACACTTGAGCGAGGCGGAATGGTGACTTGTTCTTCCAGCACATTTAAGGCATGGTGTCCTGACGGCGTGCGCGGTGGTAGTGCATCTTCTATGGATAACGTTATCGACTCTGTTTTTAGGTTGACAGCACCATGGAGGCATAAGAAGTCCATGCCAAGGATGACATCTCTCGAGCAACGTTGTAGGACTACGAAGTCTGTAGGAAAAATACGGCCGTTAATGGTGACTCTCGCTGTGCAGATCCCTACAGGCGTTACGAGATGGCCTCCGGCTGTGCGGATTTCAGGGCCTTTCCAAGCTGTCCTAACTTTCTTTAACTTCGCGGCGAACGACCCACTGATGACAGAAAAGTCGACTCCAGTATTGACCAGAGCGGTCACACTGTGGCCGTCGATAAGAACGTCGAGGTCGCTAGTTCGCCATCTTGCATTACAGTTAGGGCGTGGCGTCGGGTCACGGCTGCGTCGGCTTGTTCCGCTGCATCCATGTTGCGTCGTCAGGCCACCTTCGGTAAAAAGAGCTTTCGCCGTCAGGGCTTTGCCTGGTTGGCGTTGTGTTTGGAAAGCTCCGTCGTGGCGTCGTCGTCGTCGAAGGATCTTCGGTAGTTCGTCGCACAGCAACCGCACCTCCATTGGTTGCTGCCCTTAGTTTCCCGGATACGGGCTAAGAGACCGGCCCCGCGTTGAGCCAGAGTACTGCCGGTGGTGCGGTGACGTGCGGCGGCTGGGCGACGGCAAACGTGAAGGGCTTCGTGGTGTCCACCGAGTTCCTGTCAGGTAGTCGGCGATGTCACGTGGTCGTTCTCCTGGCTGTGGACGCGGTGCATTGATGGCGAAGCCACGCAGTCCCATCTGTCGGTACTGGCAACGGCGGTATGTGTGTCCGGCCTCGCCGCAGTGGTAGCAGAGCGGGCAATGATCAGGGGTACGCCAGACGTCAGTCTTCCTCGGTGCACTGCGCTGGGCCGCTGGAGAACGGTATGACGTCGGTGGGGGTGGTGGCGGCGGTGGCGTCTGTCAATGGAAGTGCGATGGGGCGGCGTTTTGGCGTGGACGGGGAGGAGCGTTGTGGCAGAGTGCAGCGGCGTAGCTCATAGCTTCCGGCTCGGGCAGCGATGCGTAGGGAATTTGAAGCGATTGCCAAACTTCTCGCACAATGTCGGCGATTGAATCCACTTCAGGCTGCGCCGAAGGCAACAGCTTGCGCAGCTCTTACCGCACGATCGCTCGGATCGTTTCACGCAGGTCTCCGGAGGTACTTTCTTGAACAGCAGCGCAGTCTGTGGTCAGGCGACGATTATACTGTCTGGTGCGCATTTCCAGGGTCTTTTCGATAGTGGTCGCTTCGGCTACAAATTCCTGGACGGTTTTCGGTGGGTTTCTCATCAGTCCCGCGAAGAGCTCCTGTTTGACCCCTCGCATGAGGAAACGAACTTTTTTCTCCTCAGGCATGTCTGGGTCAGCGTGACGAAATAGTCGGGTCATTTCTTCTGTGAAAATGGCGACATTTTCATTTGGTAGCTGAACCCGGGTCTCTAATAAAGCAGCGGCCCTCTCTTTGCGAGCGACGCTCGCGAACGTTTGCAGGAATGCGCCGCAGAAAACATCCCACGTTCGGAGCGTGGACTCCCAATTTTCGAGCCAGGTCCTTGCGGTGTCTTCCAAATAGAAGAACACACGACGCAGCTTTTCGTCATGGTCCCAGTGGTTGAGGGCGGCCACACGGTCGTATGTTTCTAGTCAGGACTCCGGGTCTTCGAACAATGACCCGTGGAAAGTTGGTGGTTCCCTGTGTTGATGCATGACCATCGTGGGCTGGGACGCACGGTTGCCATTGTCGCTGCAGTCGCGGTCATGGCCTTGGTCTTCCGCGCCTTGTCTTGTAGAAGCCCGTACTCCGGTGGTAGCCCTCGCTGTCCGCGGCTCTTTCGCTGCTCCTGGTTGGCGTCGGTGTCTTCTCCGCGACGTGGGCTGGGTTCACGGCTTGACGGGGGCGTCCGGTACATGAACGAAGCAGCACCTCCACCAGATGCCACGGGGCCGTGACGTGGCCGAAGACAGGGGACTTCGTGTTGGGATTTAACAGTTCATTTGGGCGAACCTGTGCCCGGTAAACGGAAAGTCCAATTACAGCAGCAGTCTCGCACAGATAGCAGTCTCGGACTTATAGCGGCGAACGGAGCGTCAGCCTTCGATCAACAACTGACAAGCGGCGAAGCGCGTCGGCATTTATACTCTTGCCGTCAAATGTTCTAGCGTTATCGCTGGCGGTGGCGTAGGTTCCAGAACAATCTGTACCGTTCGCACAGTGGGCGTGATCTAATCAAAATGATCTACTACAGTCCGGAACCTTCTCGAAAACTGCAGGCGCGGTTTGCGCTGAGAATCGTGTGGTGTTTTGGGACGATAACAAAAACTTGGGAAATGGAACGTGGCACTATCTATCTATCTATCTATCTATCTATCTATCTATCTATCTATCTTTCTATCTTTCTATCTATATTGAAATACAAAGGTTCAGCTGACGCTTTATTCAAGCAACAGCAAGATGGCGCCGATGATGAAGAGGAACGGGCGAAGACTGATGATGGTTAGTGACAGATGAGGGGGACGTCCAATTAATTCTTACACTAATTTCGCCCGTCGACGGAAGCAGCCAGCTTGGCCGCGAATTACGCTGGGGAACGCATACGATAGGGCTTGAGACGCGAAACGTTCGCAATCGCTGTCCCGCGGCAGCGTTCGTCAGTGGGGACATGAACAGGTGTGACAAGGTAGTTCACCGGTGAGGTCTGTTCGATAACTTTGTAAGGGCCAAGATAGCGTGACTCAAGCTTCTCGTATAAGCCAGGCGTTCTCGCAGGAGTCCATAGAAGTACATCGTCGCCAGGGCGGTAGAGAACGACACGATGAGTGGCATTGCAACGATGTTTGCGCTCTTCTTGGCTAGCTTCGGTGTTTACACGGGCAAGACGATGGCATCGAGCAACACGGGACAGAAACTGGTCGCAAACGAATGGTGAAGAGTTGACGGGGCCAGGAAAGAATGAAACGTCGAGTGGTGATGTCGGTTGGCGTCCGTATACTAGGAAAAATGGAGAATAGCCTGTGGTTCGTTGAACTGACGTATTATATGCATACGTGACAAAGGGAAGTATGGCATCCCAATCGCGATGGTCCGGTCGGATATACATGAACAGCATGTCACACAGCGTGCGATGAAATTTTTCAGTTAAGCCATTGGTTTGCGGGTGATAGCTAGATGTTGTTTTATGAACTGTTTTTGATGCTTGAAGAATTTCTCTGAGCGTGCTTGAGAGAAACGCCTTGCCTCGGTCACTGAAAAGAACACGAGGGGCTCCGTGACGTAGGTAAATAGCATTCAAGAAGAAAGTTGCTACTTCCGAAGCAGTTCCTGAAGTGATCGAGGCCGTCTCAGCGTACCGGGTCAAGTGATCAACGGCGGTGACGATCCATCTCTTGCCGTCTGATGTAGTTGGGAGGGGCCCGAAGAGGTCTATTCCGACGACAGAGAACGGCTCTGATGGACAAGGAAGTGGTTGTAGGGTCCCGACTGGAGCAGTTGTGGGCCGCTTGCGGTATTGGCAAAGTGCGCACGAGGCGATATATTTAGCTACTGTCGTGGAAAGACCTGGCCAGAAGAATCGACTGCGGATGCACTCGTATGTTTTGTAGTAACCCAAGTGTCCTGACGTCGGGTCGTCGTGGGAAGCGCGGAACTTCAGTGCGTAGTGCACGTGGTACGACGGGAACCCATCGGTGGCCTTCCGGGCGGAAAATGTATCGATATAGCACATCGTTCTCCAACTTGAATAATCGGAGTTGTTTCCGGAGCCTAGCATTAGGGGAAGAACAAGCACCGGTAAGCCGACCGATGATGTCAGTGCAGTAAGAATCGGCTCGCTGGTCAGTAGTAAGTACTGACGGACGGGTGAATGAAGGTAGGGTAGAAATGGCTGATATCGACGAGGCGTTCTCCGTATAGCCAATTTGACAAGGGGATGTGATGTGCGCCGAAAACTGCGGCAAAGGGCATCGTGACAAAGCGTAGGCATCTTGATGTTGTCTTCCGGTCTTGTAGATGTCGTCAAAGTCATAAGAATGTAATCGGAGAATCCAGCGGCCAAGTCGTCCCGACAAGTTTTTGATTGTGGACAACCAGCAAAGAGCATGGTGGTCTGTCAAAACAGTAAAATGTCGACCATGTAGGTACGGACGAAATTTTTGGATGGACCAGACAATAGCCAAGCACTCTTGTTCGGTTATCGAGTACCTCTTCTCTGCAGAGGTCAGAGTGCGGCTTGCATACGCGATAAATTTCTCGCGAAAGGCATGGTCGGTCGCGCTGGAGGAGTACGGCGCCGATTTCTTGTCCACTAGCGTCAGTGTGTAATGTCGTAGTTGCCCTGTCATCGAAATAACCAAGCACCGGTGGGGATGTCAGTGCCTGCTTGAGTTCATGAAATGAGGCTTCGCATTGATCATTCCAATCGAAGGAACCGGTACTGGGAAGGAGCTTGTGGAGAGGAGCGGCAATAGTGGCAAAGTTGTGAATGAAGCGGCGAAAGTACAATGCGAGTCCAAGGAAACTGCGTAGTTCTTTGGTGCGAAAGGGTCGCGGAAAGTTGAGGACTGCAGAATATTTGTCCGGATCGGGCTAGATGCCATCTTTACTAACGAGATGCCCTAGAACTTTTATAGCTGTGTTGCGAAAATGGCACTTCTTAGGGTTTAGTTGAAGTCCAGCATTGCAGAGACATGTGAGCACTTAACCTAGGCGTTGCAGATGATCAGCAAAAGTGGAAGAAAACACGACTATATTATCGAGGTAGCATAGACAAGTTTTCCACTTGAGGCCACGAAGAACAGTGTCGATCATCCTTTCAAATGTGGCGGGAGCATTACATAGGCCGAATGGCATTACGTTAAACTCGTAAACACCGTCCGGCGTAGAAAAAGCGGTCTTTTCTTTGTCTGCTTCGTCCATCGCTATTTGCCAATACCCGGACCGAAGGTCTAGGGTGGAGAAGTATTGGGCGCCTTGCAATGAGTCAAGTGCATCATCTATACGGGGCATCGGATATACATCCTTTCGGGTAATCTTGTTGAGCGCGCGGTAATCAACACAAAATCGTACCGATCCATCCTTCTTTTGTACCAACACAACGGTTGATGACCAAGAACAGGTAGAGGGTCGTATGATGTTTCTTTTTAGCATATCGGTCACGTTATCCTCGATGATTTTGCGCTCGGCCAAGGAGACTCGGTAGGGACGACGGCGTACAACAGTTTGACCGTAAGTGTCGATGCGATGATGTGCAACTGTGGTCTGTCCTAGTCCCGAAGCATTGGCGTCGAAGGAGGCCTGGTGTTTCGTTAGCAAATTTAGCAACGCCTCACGTTGAGAAGCAGAAAGGCCAGGATTTATCTCGGGAACAAAGGAGGAGGAAGTAACAGACTGGTCCTGTTGTGGCTGAGCTGTCAAGGCGTCAAGAGAGACCAAAGATACCAGTTGGGTATCGACACAACATGACACTGCAGAACCTTGGGGTATGAGGACAGGCTCTGGGGTAGGGTTCAGGCCAAGGATTATCGCAGCACTGTATTTGAACCGCACCAGGCTGGAGGGGACTACTACGCCGCGAGCTAGACAGCTGGAAGGGGTGATAAAGACGTCACCGTTAGCAATATTCGGAGAAGTGATGGTGATGAGTCGCTCCTGACCCGGGAGCAGTATGGATTCGGAAGCTGTGAAGAAATGCAATGGTTTTTCGTCGATGCGTTCGCTGCAGTGATCGGTCTCGGTCATTTCGACTACACGTTGACGGCAAGAAATTAATGCAGATGTTGATGAGAGAAAGTTCCAATCTAAAATTAGTTCATAAGCACATGAAATTAAGACAGCGTAGGTGATGTGATGACGAATACCATCAATGAAGACACGCGCTGTACATTGGGCCGATGATCTAATTATTGCTCCATTGGCCCCAATGAAAGATAATCCAAAGTAGGGTGTCTTCACTTTCCGCAATGGAGAACACAAGTCGGCACGCATAACTGAAATAGTTGCTCCCGTGTCCACCAAAGCCAACACCCCCACACCTTGCACAGTTACCAATAACATGTTTGACGGTCATTTAGGAAGACTTGGGTCATTTCTCCGCGATGCAGTTTTCCCTCCAAAAACTGCACTGTTTAGTTTTCCGATCGTTGGGCAGCAAGTTGAGAGACAGGCCGAAGTGGTGAAACAGAGCGTCGGAGTGGCGATGGGGAGCGTGGTCGGGATGCACGTGTATTGTTGGTCGTGTTAGAAATGCACACAGGAGACGGTGATCGGTTGGTTGGAACGACTGTCGGCATAAAGGTAGTAACCTCGAGCACATGTGTCGTCTCGTTCAAAAGCGGCATACCCACGACGTTCATCTTGCTGCCGACGTTGACAGACCCGGGAAATGTGTCCTCGAATTCCACAGTAGTAGCAAATGGGCCGTGGGACCCGCCAGGAAGAATGGTAGGTTGGGTTCGGTGGACGGGCGACTAGAGGTGCGAGTTGTTCATGATCAGGCACAGGTGGTGGTACTTGAGACGGCGAGGGTGGCATTGAAGCGATCTGTGCATACGAAGCGGGTTGGCGGCATGGTGTAGCACGGTGTCTGCTTCGAAACGCTGACATTTCTTCCCTAATAATGCCACGCAGTTCGCTAGAGGCGGGTTGAGCGGGAACGTTGTTAGAAGGAGGTAAACTGTAGGCTTGCAATTCCTCACGAATTACGGCTCGAATGATGACTCGCAGCTCCATGCTGTTTGCCAGGGGGTTCTCAGAGAAGTCGGGTTGCAGGCGGATTGACTGCAAGGTATCAAGACGCTGGCATGCAGAGACGACGTCGGAAACCATCGAAGGGTTGTGCGCGACGAGGGCGTTGAAAGCGGTAGGTCCGATACCCTTCAGAAGGTGCCGGACACGATCACCTTCTGGCATGGTGTCGTCGATACGGCGGCAAAGTGCAAGCACATCCTCAATATAGGAAGTGTAGGACTCACCGCAATGTTGAACGCGTTCTGCCAGTTTCTTGCGAGCAAATTGTGAACGGACGGTCGGTGTGCCGAAAATGCGTCGGAGCTGGTCTTTGAAAGAAGACCAATCGCGGAAGTCACTCTCACGATTCAGGAACCACGCCTTGGCAACCTGAGAGACGTAAAACTGGACGCGTGCTAATTTCGATGCCTCGTTCTAGTTGTTGTAGACACCTACATGGTCATAGTTGTCAAGCCAGTCTTCGACATCTTCGCCAGGCAGATCGGAGAAGATTGGAGGCTCTCTAGGGGGGTTGTTGACCGGGCTACGGTTGGCGGCTGGTGGTTGCGCTGGCGGGTGCTTCGGTTGGGCTTGCTCTTGTGCCATAGTGCTCTGCTGGCGTAAGCGACGTCCCGAACGGAGCTCCAGGAGTTGGCTTTGAATGGAGAGAGGTCGAAGAGATCGGGAAGCACCTTCCACCACTTGAAATACAACGGTTCAGCTGACGTTTTATTCAAGCAACAGCAAGATGTCGCCGATGATGAAGAAGAACGGGGGAAGACTGATGATGGTTATTGACAGATGAGGAAGATGACGTCCAATGAATTCTTACAATATATCTAATCTATCTATCTATCTATCTATCTATCTATCTATCTATCTATCTATCTATCTAACTATCTATCCATCTATCTATCTGTCTATACATCTATCTATCTATATATCTGGCTTGTCGGTTTCAGTTCAGCATTTATGTGCGCGCACTAATACAGACACAGTAACACACACACATATCGTGACGAAACAATATAAACGCAAATATTTAAAAAAACCATAAATAAAATAAAAAATGATCTAGGTGTGCATGTGCATTCTCTGCAATGCAGTAATGACTTCACCTATTTAATAGGAGTAAAAGAAATAACCCAGGTGATCAAATTTCGAATAAAGAGACATCGGTGATCTCATCCTAGTTTCCGTCGTCCTTTTAAATTTCATATAGGCTTTCATATCACGTTACTTCACGAGCCATCACTACCTAACAATGTAAGTAAATAAAAACAGCCTAACATGTTGTCGATAAGGCTGTCACAGAAACGGCGTAATTCCAAACCAAGGTCACTCCACGCCACTCAGTATGCCGACTAGGTACTTTTTACGGTTACTGCAAAATTGTGCAGCCATGGCAGCGACATGACGCACTGCAATAAAGCGCAAGCATTTCGCTTTATTATTACTTTTTACTGTTTCAAGTGCGGTGTACATTAGAGGACCGGGCTGTCGTATCCTGTCACATGTTGTCATATGCTGTCATCGCATATTGTCGTACGCTGTCATCGCATATTGCCGAATGCTGCCGTATGCTGTCATCGCATGTTGTCGAATGCTGTCGCATGCTGTCATCGCATGTTATCGAATGCTGTCACATGCTGTCATCGTACGTTGTCGTACACTGCCGTATGCTGTCATCGTATGTTGTCGTATGCTGTCGTATACTGTCGCATGCTGTCATGGCATGTTGTCGTATGCTGTCATCGCACGTTGTCGTATGCTGTCTTATACTGTCATCGATGTTGTCGTATACTGTCTTATGCTGTCATCGTACGCTGTCGTCGCTTGGCGTAACGCAGGAGAAGCATGTGTAATAATAAAAAAGATGATGGGGATGAGAATTAGAAAGAGAGAAAAAATAAATAGAATTAAAGAGAGAAAAAGATAATAAACAAAAGAAAAAAGAAAATGGAAGAGTGAGAAGATAAAAGCAAAAAAAAAAGCCGAATAGAAAGGAAGAAGCTTGGCAAGCTTTTCACTTACTTCAGGTTTCACAACCCCCCGTTCGAAGCTGTCTTTGCCTTTTTTATCCTTTTTTCTGAACTTCAGCAGCTGCGGAAAAAAGAGCAGCATTCAGAGGAACTACTCACGCTCGACGCACTTCCTGGATCATCTCAAAGAACTGGGACTTGCTCTTCCTACGGCGAGCCTCCTCCTTGATTTTCTGAAATGAAAGTATTTTATCAGCATTGAATCATGGTTTTCATTTCTGTGTCCACGCATCATGTATTTACTTGTTCATTTCTTCGTTTCTTGCACAACTAAGCGAAAATGATAAAGCCGAGGTGTGCTAGTGCTCAGAAGAGTTTTTAACAAGTGCCCAGATGAAAACTGTAGACTTCTTTTACGCATGGAAAGACTGTTAAACTGACAGTGGCTTCGAAACGCTATCTTTATCACATGGGCCGTCAACGGGACATGGCGAAGGCTATTCAGGTGACTACTTTTGTCTTGAACACTAGCTGATTTTAACACTAACGCTCAATTATACTATCCTCTAGCAACATTACAAAATGTTATTACAAAAAAATGCATTTTATAACCGCGCAATAATGTCCCGAATGCGGACCATACAGTTATGCAGAACGTAAACATGTACAAACTATCACTACTCTTCAGGTGCAGAATATGTACGAGATCACTTGGTTTCGATTTCAAACGAGCCATCTCAGTTCGTTTACTTTATGCTGTTCTCTTCGATAGTAGTGTTATCAGAGTCATTCAATACGTTTAGAGTATGTGAGAACTGGAGGACTCTGGTAGAGTTGCTTGATGAATTCTCTGACACAAAAAATTGGCAGATTCCACGCACAGTAGGAATCGATAATATGCGAGGCATAGATGGGAAAGGTTGATATGTCACTTTCAAATCAGCACAATGTTACGAGGTTGAAGTAAATGACGTCGCACATGTCCTTCCTGTAGTGATTATCATGTTTGGATATGTCATTTACCCTTGTCACCTATTCACGTCACGTCATATCAAATTTAGTATATGTGGAGCTTACGAAACGGCCGCGAGCACGCTGTGAGCGTAGTATGTTGTCATGTCTTTACATGACACGCTTTTCAGGATTGCGACACGCTTTTCAGGATTATTATTATATTATGTTTGCAACAGTTATATGCTTTCGTCATCCATTGACGTCACGTAACACGAAATTTACTATATGCGGAGTTAGCGAAACGGCCGCGAGTGCATCATGAGTGTGGCATGTAGTCATGTTGTTACATGACACGCAAGTCGTGATTATCATGTTTGTATATGTCATATACCCATGTCGTCCGCTCGCGTCGCGTAATACCGAGTTTGGTACATGTGAAGCTAGTGAAACGGCCACGACATATCGTTAGCGTAGCAGGTAGTCATGTTGTTGCATGACACACATCTCATTTTTATCATGTTTGCACGAGTATCATACCTTCGTCATCCATTCGCGTCCCGTAATACCCAATATTGTGTAATTGAAGCTAGCGAAACGGCCACCAGCGCATCATGAGCGTGGCATGTAGTCATGTTGTTACATGACACGCATCCCATGATTATCATGTTTGCACCAGTCACATACCTTTGTCATTTATTCACGTACCGTAATACCAAATTTTGTATATGTGACGCTAGCGAAACGGCCGCGAGCGTATCATAAGCGTGGCACGTAGTCATGTTGTTACATGACACGGATGTAATGATTTTTATGTTGGGGTCTGCCTCTTGTGTTCGCCATGCAATCATGTCATACAATACCAGTTTTGCAACATGCCATGTAAACGATATAACCGCAAGAGCTGCAGAATTATGAAATGCAAATCATGACATTCATGACATGCTTGTCATGATTTTCATGTTATTACTATTCAAATATGTTCTTCATAGATTGATGTTTTGCCATACCATGTTTGGTATGGATATCAATATCTAAACGGCCAGGAGAGCTAAAAGTCATAGGCGGCTAGATAGATAGATAGATACACTCAAAGTCGCCGAAGTTCACAAAGAAATTATTGGTAATTAAAAGTTTAAGAAAGATTTACTTTCCACAAGAGAGAGAGAGAGAAATAATTAAAAGAAAGAGACAGGGAAGTTAATCTAGACGAACTGGTTTGCTACCCTGTACGGGGGTGGGGAAAAGGGTCGGAAAGAGGATAGCTATAGAGAGATATAAAATAAATTAGAAAAAAAACATGCGCACCAAGCTTGAAGAAAATTATAGAGCAGCACGATGAATTCCGTGACACACAAGATTTTCAAGAAGATGTGTAAATATTTTTTGATGCTTTATGTACCAAAAGCGTGGCATCATTGTAAAATAAGCCATATGTGTACAGGAACCCGGGATAACTGTGTCCACAAGGGATTTTTTAATGTGCACATTTGTTTATATACACTGGAGCTCTTGTGAATGTGTAAGATCGAAGCAGCATATAGGAAAATCACTAGTGAAAAAGAGACGTACTCGCTTAACGCTCTTCTGGAACAGACTGGCGATTTGGCCTTCTCGAAGGTTGGTCACAATCTCTTTGGCCGAGTGGTGGGGGGATACCAGCTCCACCGTGTTGATAAAACGGTAAAGTTTCTGAAAAGAAAAAAAGTTGCTAAATATCATCGACAGATATATGATAGAAAACGGTCATGCACGCACTAATCATCCTTGGTTCGGACAAGATTCATTGCCAACGTAAGCAAGGCATGTCGAGGCAAGATAATTGCGGAAAGGTAGCATAAATGGATGCTAATTCCAGAGTGGAGGTCCACCAGGAACAGCGCTGCCCATCATCAACCACACCGCCAACTTTAGATTTAGGGTGCGTCAGAGCATTGGGAAGCTATGCTGCTCAGCATGTGCAGTACAACCAACCCTGGGCCGTCAGGCTGGCCAAAGACGTCGCATAGACCAAAGGTCTGGTCACCACCCAAGGAATGAGAACTCCGGTAGAGCTAGTCTACAGGCCCCACCTCTGTTGACCCCAGCAAGAAGAAAAATTCTAGTTTTACCTTTCCCTCTCTCTACCAAAACAAGCACTTTCTGCAGTTTTTAGAGTACTGAAGTATTTCAGATTTGCCATTACCCACTGCTCTTCTCGGCATAATTTTTCTTTTTGCTTCGACATTATTTCTCTAGAAAATTTCAACTCCATACTTCCATTTTCGCCTAATAATTTGTGCTATACTATCAACAACAAAATGGTAGACCTATAACATCGATAAATATAAACTGTAATATATGATAAGTGTGAACAAAACAGAAGTTCACATTTGTATTTAAAAAGCCACTTCTTCGAGCCGTACGACACCGAACGCCATTTGTCATGTCATCTGTCGCGAGATTTTGCGATGGTAGAATAGGACGTCCAATAAATTACGCTATGTGAATTCGTATACCTGGCTGAAAAACATGAGGTTGGGGCTCTTCCAGAAGCAGTTTCGCGAGCGGGCCCTGAGGCCCGGCAGAGCGTAGCGGAAGACGAGGTGCTCGATGATAAGAACGAGCGAGCCGGCCAGCAGACCGACCAGAAGCATCAGGAACAGGCCGGCCACTGCGCGGACGCCCAACGGAAGTGGCTTGTCCAGCCGCTGCAGCAGGCCATCCTGCATCGCAGCGTAGAAAGCGTTATTACTCCATCCTGCCTTTTTTGAGGGAAATATTGTAAGCAGTAACAGCAGCACGACAATTGCAGACACTTGCTGCTTTCATCTAACACCGTGTGTGGCTTTCGTCCGCGCGATGGTTAATAACAAACCGGAGAAAAGAGCACGTGCAGGCTACGCTAAAGACCTTAATAATCAAACTTTTCTACGGAGAAAGCAACACAACTTCTCATGTAAGCGCCTGATTGTATGTTGGACTCTCAGGCGTTGCCATTTTGGGCTGTAAATGAATGTTTTCTTAACTTCCCAGGGGTGAACGTCTGTTTACAAGAGCACGAAACATCGGATGCACCAGCCCAGCAGTTTTCATGTGTATGCGTCCAGCATTAGTGTTTGTGTTGTTGTTACAAGACGGAAGAACGCAACGTTAACCGCCTTTGTGGTCGTGGAGAGGCTAATCTGTAAACTGGTCTATAGCTGTAGTAAGTCTTACTTTAAGAGTCACCATGGCATGAGCATCGCTTCTTTGTGTCGTATTAAGTTCTGGATCCTTACAGCTCTTAACGAAAGCTTGCACCTCCTCTCCTTCTTGAAAAGGCCATCGCCTGCCGACAGAAGTCTCGGATTGAACGCCAAGCAAATTCTAGAACCATTTCACGGAAAGAGGCACGCACTGCCGAGTTGCGTCACGGGGCTCGGAACTACGAGAAAGATCTCGCCCTTTCTTTATATTTGGTTGTGCTTCGTGCCCAGAAAAAGCCTCGAAGCTTCGAGAGTACCGTAGCGAGCGGATATAAGCAAGTGGTGGAAGAAGGCGATGAGGAGATGAAGTCAGTGTGCGATTATACCAGTGTGTGAAGGTTTGTCATACAGCGACAGTGTGTGAGTGGCCGATGCTGATGCAGGCGAAGAAGTTTTGTTTCTGAAGTGCATTCAGTCGATATGGCAGAGTCGAGTGCCGACGAGAGCACTTCGTGAAAAAGAAACCTCGTACGCAGCTGGACGAGAACAAGCACTGGACTTTGTGTGAGTGTTTTCTGGAAGAGAAGCATTCAAGCTTGGTTCCAAGAACTTTGGACTGAATATGTTTGATGAACATTCTAGTCTTTGAATATTCTTGGATAGTTATTGGGTGAGATTGCATTGTAGCACGAGTTGTTGTTTCTGCCCATTGTCTTGTATGAGTCAGAGTACCTTACGAGTTGTATGGTGATGTCGATAACTGCCGAGTGTGCATGTATGTGTATTGGTGCACTGTATTTTCTGAGAATATATTTGGTTACATTATCAACTCTCGGTTTTGACTCAATCGTTGGAACTCAACCGGCGTTTGCTTGCACACTAAAGGGGCCAACACTAAATTGTCCGTTCTTTCGTGGGGCTTTTCGGGGGGGCCGAATCAGCAGACCTTGGAATCAGCCCGGGGATTGTCTCCCTTAATGGAAATAATGACAATGGCAAGGCAAAAGCCAGCATACCACTACAAGAATGAAGCCGCCATTCCTGCTTAATCCTGAACACAGCGCACGTAACCATACCTAAAATATTTGCACTGATGTACATGATGCTTTCTGGCAATCATGAAGCACGAATTTCTAACACGGTGTTCCCAAGGGCAGGCCATGAATTCAAAAAAAAAAACTGAGTCTAAAAGGGAAAACATTTATACATGCATGTAAATGCGCGAATTGGCATCCTGCCTTTCTAGAGGTACAGTAGTTTCATAGGTATAGCACTCGTTCTGTGTACACGTTTTTGTCTTCGTCTCTAGCGCTGCCTCAGTCACGCAATCATGTATAGCTTATTGTTTTGGCAGTGAGCAACATAAGTGCTTTCCGTATATAATTTGCAGAGTCGGCATCATTAGCACTCTTTTGGGAAAAAAATGCCACACTTCACACTTGAACCGAATTCAATTTTTACGTTCGGCAATTTGTAATCACGATATGTAAAGGTCCTGAAAAAGCTTATGAAACACCTAAATCACACATTATCTTGAAATATTTATTCGCATAGGCCTATGCGATTACCATATTTCATAATACAGCATTGAATACAAAAGGTCGCGCAATGGGCTTATCGGTGTGCCTTGAATGTCATGCGCGTTTGGCGCCTCTCGGACGAAAATCGAAAACACAAGAAACACTCAGCACCACACAAAAACGGCACTAAGTGCTGTGTGCACCTCTCCAAGTGTAGCTATTCATTCCGTCTTGAATTATCTTCACTGTTGGTTCATAACATGCTGTAATATTTGTTGTACTATTATTGCTTAGTGAATTTGGAACATTGAAGGCAGTGGTCCAAATCTAGCTGCCAAAGGTTTGCACAAGCACGTGGAGCTAATCTTATAACAAGTTTTCTCTGTCTTGTTGACGCTTGTCGTAAATGTCATTAAAGTCTGCATGTTGTAAAGTAACCAGCTCCGACAAAACAACGATCTTCTATGGATGCAGCGAAAGGGCACTTCAAGCAGGTAAATATGCTCTGTTCCCAAATAGAACATTCCACCCGCCATTCCGATAATTCCGCATGGCTCCTTCAGAAATCTACATGAAGCTTATAAATTTTTTGCATGCATTTGCCCCATATGTCTAATAACCGCAGGAAAACAAGTCAAATAACTTAAATAGCACCCTTCCGGAGGGTTGAGGGTGTTGCCACGACGCGCCTCGCGTGAGTAGTTAACTTAGTCACCCACCTGCAAACAGGGCGCGCGGCCATACCACTTGCTGTGGAGCTGGTCGAGGTAGCCGAGCGCGTTGTAGCGCAGTACCAGCTCGGAGATCCCTTGAGCGAGAGGGAAGCCGCGGGTCATGCCCACGGCGTAGGCGTCGTCGAAGATGGAGTCGCCCAGCAGCCGCAACCGGCAGCTGGGCTCGTTGGCCCGGTAGTAGTTGAGCACCGCCGTATCGCCGATGAGCACGTCGAGTGCGCCCGACCGGAGGGACTCGAGTCCGTCCTCCAGGGTGGGCACGCCGAACCGCTGGATGTGCTCCCACAGGCGCTTGTTCTCGGCGAACACGTAGCCCTCGGCGGCTGTGCCGCGGGCTGTGCCCGTGCGCTGGCTTAGGAGCTGCGAGGACCCGGGTTAGACTTAAGGAGCATGACTTTGTGTAACAGGTAAAAAGTTAGGTGCCACCAATCGTACAGGAGTTAAGAGGTAGAAATAGGTTAAGTGTCTCTTTGGTCAGTCTGATTCATTAGTATCTGCGTGTGCGAGCTTATATTGCACAAGGTAGACGCTGCTTTGATGTCATTGTGTGCCAGCCTAACATATCTATCGTAATTCCGACTACTACAAACCTTATAATGGTGAAAGCTTCAGATGCCCATCGAATGCTAAATGTGACCGTCATCGACCGAACCAAGTGGTGAAAAAAAATATTCATCAGGTGGTGGAAACCTATATGAATTGATCATGATAACTAATCCCTAAAGTTTGAGACGTTAATAATGAGTTATCACGGCGCAAAAATGTGCGACGTCTTCACGACGTTGATTGGTCATAGGAGGGCCGATCCTGGAAACAATGCAACACCATGTTGGGTGCTGTCTAGAGGGTGAATGGACCAACACAATGGACTGGGAAGAAAAGCAAGATGAAAAGGAAAAAAAAAACAAGCTTTCACCTTCGATGTTTTCTAAGCGAATGCGTAAGGCGCCTCGCGTTATTTATGCACTTGAAGTGAAATTTCCAAGCATGTTGCTAGGGCTTTCCGTGTTAACCTCCCATTTCATCAAATTACAGAATACAACGTTGTGTTTTCGTCTTTCACGCATTACTCATGTGTTTTATATGTCTTTATAACAGACAAGCGAAACATCAGCAAGTGCGTCAAGTGGTTAAAGGTGCCCTGCAACACTCTTCGAGCATTGCCTAAAAACGCTGCCGATCAGTAGTTGAGGCACCCAAGAACACGTGAGCCAACTATTATAGCGCAGCACGTAGCCTCCAATATACAATAAATTTTCAAAAGTAGGCGAAAATCACTTCCTATTTTTTTTTACGAAAGAAGCTACAGAATGAAAGCCACTGCGTACCAGGCCGAGTAACGGCCATTGGCTGTTTTGAACATGGCGCGCTCGATCGTTACTGGGGCCGCCGCGGGAGGTGGCCACGTGTTCCCGCGTGCGCACATAATGGCACTGCGAAGCCGCGCATTCAACAAAAAAAAAGAAGAGAGGGAAAGTGTTCAATGTCACGAGATGTACGTGACGTATCCCCCCCCCCTCCGTGCCATTCCTTTCTGCTTAGCTTCCACAACCTTCATCGGGGCGAAAGAAGAGAGAATGTATTGCAGAGAGCGTCAAATTTATTTATTTATTTATTTATTTATTTATGATACCCTCAGGGCAAAAGGTATTACAGAGGGGAGTGGTGTGAGAGCAAGGAACACCAAAAAAAAAGCACAAAGACGTTAAGATACAACATACAATAACATAATTAACACAATGTAATTAAAAAATATTACAAGAACTCCTGATTATAAAATGTTAGCTAGAACATTTCGAAACTGTTGGACGTCAATAATGGATGCAGTGTCAGAAGGAAGGCGATTCCAGTCGCGACTTGTCCGGGGCAAGAAGGAATGAAAGCAATGCATCGTTTTGCGCATATCAATTCCAACTTTGCGTGCATGGTCAACACGACTTGATTGATAGTGTGGCCTAGGTATAAGCTCGCCACGCAGCACGAGGTGGTGATACAGCTTATGAAAAATAGATAGTCGCGAAATTTGACGCCTAATGGAGAGAGATGGGAGGACTAAATCAGATTTCATTTTAGTAATGCTCGTGGCCGGATGGTAGTTGCCTAGCACAAATCTAACAGAATTATTTTGAACAAGCTCTAGTGCAGTTATAAGTCTTCCGTGACATGGGTCCCATACTGAGCATGCATATTCCAGTTTTAAACGAACTAATGTTTTGTAGACAAATAATTTGAGTGATGAGGGAGCTGCAAAAAAATTGCGGCGCAAGTAACCCAACATGCGGTTAGCTTGGTTAAAAATATGCTCAATATGAAAGTTCCATGTTAAGTTCGTGGTAATGTGAATGCCAAGGTATTTGTAGGAAGCAACTGATTCTAATTGGATATTGTTAAGAGAATAATGTGATGGGTTGGTTTTAGTACGGGAAACACGCATTGTCTTGCATTTGTTGGCATTGAGTTCCATTAGCCAAGGTTTCGACCAATTAACGACAGAGTTCAAATCAGACTGCAAAATGGTAGCGTCGTTATCAGAGGTTATTTCACAGAAAATAACAGAGTCATCAGCAAACAAAAGGACATTAAATTTCAACAAAGAAGGCAAGTCATTATTATAAATAAGAAACAAGAGGGTCCCAAGGACGGATCCTTGTGCCACACCTGAATAAACAGGGCTAAATGCAGAGCAAGATTGATTAGCGACAACAAACTGTGAACGGTCAGTCAAAAAAATATTCGATCCAAGTCATCAAACTTCTGTCAATGTTTAATTGATTTAGTTTGTGAAGTAGTAGCCCGTGTGAAACCTTATCGAATGCCTTTGAAAAATCTAAAAGTGTGTAGTCAGCATGCGAATACCTATCTAAAGTTTGATGTAATTTGTTCGTAAAGTAAATTATTTGGGATTCACAGGAGTACGACATGCAAAAACCGTGTTGGCCTGCTGCGAAAAACGAGTTGGATTCTAGATAATTAACCAAATTACTGTAGATGACATGTTCTAGTATTTTGCAGCAGTTACTGGTTAGAGAAATGGGGCGATAATTACATGCAATATTTTTATTGCCGCACTTATAAACTGGAATCACCTTTCCTATTTTCCATTTCTGGGGAAGCGTACCCGTGCCCAATGATTGCTGAAATATTTTTGTTAATATGATAGAACAATAAACACCAATGTTTTTCAAAAATTTTGTGCTTAGAAGGCATAGCTCCGCAACTGAATTATTATTGCATAAAGTTGGTCTAAAGGCGTCACCTTTATGTCAGACTTGTGAAGAAATGGAAACGATAGATCACTTCTTTTTGTTCTGTCGCCGATATTCTCATCAGCGGAAAAGATACCTGGTAGCTCCACTTGAAAAATTGGGATTAGAATTAAATGTGGCAGTAATTTTGTCGTTTGGGAGCATTAAATTCGGTTATAGCCACAGGGACGTCTGCTCTGCGGTATTTGAATACATAATTGAAACAAAGCGATTGTCATGTTAATATGCCTATATTTATATATAAATATATATATATATATATATATATATATATATATATATATATATATATATATATATATATATATATATATATAAGTCAAGTAGATCCTCCAAGAGAACGGTAACAACGGAAGTGTTTAATTCGACAGTTTCGGCCAGAGTCTGGCCTTCATCAGGAGTCATGGTACATTCTGTTTGCGCTCACATTTATAGTATTTTGGGTAAAAATGAGAGGGAAAGAACGAAAAAACAGAAAGAAAGAAAGAGTTTGAAAAACGAGAGAGGAAAGGATATCCAGAAAGTTCCAGGTTCCACTGTGCTTCGCGAGTGGCGTCGTCAGTGTGTATTTTCTTAGTATTGCGTTCAGTGCAGTTTGGTGGCGGTCCCTTATTGTAAACGGGGCCTGGCTAAGGTAAGGGCTTGCGTGTCGCGAAAAATGCTTTTTTTTATTATTATTTTTTATTTTTTAAAGACCGTCACTAATTCGGCGTCGGGGACAGCGTTCCGAGGCTCCAGGAAGTCGGCGCGGGAGAAAATGTTTCTTAAGGCGCTGTCTGTCGTTTTGAATGCTATTTTGCTCTGCGAATCCGCGTTTGGGGGTTTTAATTGTGTATGGGGTGGCCCTTCTATATGTCGGGCTTTGTTGTCGAAATGCGGGAAGGGTTTCCAAACTGCGAGAAAGGACGTTTGAAGTGATTGCTATTTTGTACTGGGAAACCGCGTTCGGGGCGTTTAGTTGTGTATGTGGATGTCGGGCTTTGTTGCCAAAATCGGGGAAGGGTTGCCAAAAGGCGAGAAAGGGCGTTTGAAGTGATTGCATTTTGTTCTGGGAATCCACGTTCGGGGCTTTTAGTTGTGCATGCGGTGACCCTTCGACAAGTCGGGCTTACAACTATTGTTCGGTTATTCAGAGAAATAGAAATAGACGACAGTGGTTCACTGAAACACGCAAAGATATTTGTAGTTGTCCAGTCCTCGTCGCCGCCACAGTGCCGCGAAATCTTGAACTGTTATGATTACAATTATAAACTTACATATACACACATACACCCACATACATATGCGCATATACATAAGTACATATACACATATAAATGCATATGTATATATTATAGTGCTTTGATTGCTGCAAGTGTACCCGGACTTTCATTTATGCCTTTTTCGAGGGTGTTAAATCGGTGTATGAGGTATGATTCACGTTGTTCACGTTCCCGGTTTGATTTAAATCCTGTTTCTAAAAGTGTGACTGACAATTTGTCGAAGGAGTGGCCGGGAAGGTTAAGGTGTTTTGATAGAGGTAGATTCGGCGCTGATTTCGCGTGGGCTCTGTGATTATTGAAGCGAATCCTAAAGGGTGTTTCCGTTTGTCCGATGTATTGCATGCCGCACACGTTGCATTCAAGTAGATATACCACATTAGGGGAATCGCATGTTAGATTTCCTCGTATGTTAATTGAAAAGTTGGATTGTGTGCTGCTTGCCTTGCTTGTATCTCGCATCGCTTTGCATACAAAACATCGAGGCTTCAGACAAGGTCGGCATGAACTGTCGGAAGTTGAAGTATTGATTTGGGAGTTTACAAGTGTGTCTTTGAGGTTGCGTGTTCGTCGGTAAACGACGCCAGGAGCCGATGGGAATGCACGTTTTAGACGTTCACTTTGTTCCAGTATGTTGTAATGTCGTTTAAGGATTTTGTTAACGTTGGGGAAATTCGTGCTGTATGTTAAACATAGGTGTGTCTGTTGCAGGTTGTGTTGTGGTGGCCGCTTCATCAGAAGGTCATCACGCTGAAGTTTTCTAGCTTTTTGAATAGCGTCATCAATTACATGTGGAGGATATTTCTGTTTTTCGAGCACGAGTTTAAGCTTTTGTGAGCTCGCGTGGAAGTCAGTGTCTTTTGAGCAAATTCGCTTAAAACGGTGGGCCTGGCCGTATGGAATGCTGTTTTTACAATGGCGTGGATGATCACTTTGGTAATGGAGGTACTGTTGTCGATCTGTTGGTTTGCGGTAGAGGGTTGTGGAAAGTTTATCATCTTCTATTATTATGGTAACGTCAAGGAAATTTACGGTTACTTGTGAGTAGGTGTGTGTGAAGTGTATGTTTGGATGCACAGTATTGTAAGTATCGATAAAGTTTAGCAGTTCATCCTCGCTGTGAGTCCAAATAAGAAAAATATCGTCAATGTACCGCCTGTATAGGAGTGGTTTCAAGGGAGTTTGGGACAAAAATTCGGTTTCTAGTTTTCCCATGAAAATGTTAGCATAGTTTGGTGCGAGTTTGGTACCCATGGCGGTGCCGCTGATTTGTCGAAAGTACTCTTGGTTGAACTCGAATGAGTTCAGTTCTAATACAAGTCTTGTGAGGCTTGCGATGGCAGAGAAATCTGGGGTGTCAGGTTGTCTATGGTTTGTGTATGTGTTTTTTAATGCCGCTATGCCATCATCGTGGGGAATATTTGTATAAAGTGAAGACACATCAAGGGTAACTAAGTATGAGTGTTTCGGAATGCGCAGGTCTGCAATATCTCGAAGAAAATGTGAGGTGTCTTTTACGTACGACCCGAGAGTGCAAGGAATGTGGCCTATTAATTTGTCTACGTACCCTGATATGGGTTCGGTTACTGTGCCTATACCTGAAATGATTGGTCGGCCTGGGTTACCGGGTTTATGAATTTTTGGGAGTATGTAGAAGCGCCCTGGACGAGGGTGTACTGGCCGCATTAATTTGTGCTCACTGCGTGTTATTCTTCCCTCGTCCAACAGCTTCTTCAGTTCTGTTGCTACAATACGCGTGTATTTCTCTGTCGGGTCCCCTGGGAGGCGTTCGTAGAATTTTAAGTCGTTTAGTTGACGGTATGCTTCTTGTAGGTAGTCGGTTGTATTTAGGACTACAATTGCCCCTCCTTTGTCAGCGGGCTTTATTATTATATCAGTCCTAGATGTTAGGTTTTGCATACTCTTTTTCTCGGATTTTGTCATGTTTTCCCGCTTTCCCTTCTGTCTGTGATATTCCTGTAATATATCTTCTGGACCGCGTTAATATATAAGTCCAGACACTTGTCTCGATGACTATTTGGTGTCCAATCGCTTGTTTGGTGGCGGGGAGTCTTTGGAATGTTAGACGGCTTGTCCAAGAAATATTCGTGCAGCCTCAATTTTCTAGCGAAGTTGTCGAGGTCTCGGAGTAAGTGAAACTCATCGAAAGATTTTCTAGTTGGGCAGAAGTTTAGTCCTTTAGATAATAGTTTTACTTCATCAGTTGACAAACTCGTGTCTGATAGGTTTATAATCGCAGCGTCGTAGTGAGTGTTGATAGGTGTTTTCTTGTTTGTGCCGTGAGTTTCCTCGTGGGTGAATGTGTTGTAGTCATACAGTGTAGCGTCTGGTAGTGTGGGGTTGGAAACATTGTCTCTTTTAAGTTTCTGTATTTTAGTTTTCTTGACCTCTTGGTATTTATTCTGTTCGAACTCTGTTAGTAGGGTGATTTCCTCGTTTGATAAGTGGTTGTTGTCGCGCAGAATGGCGTTGGTCATGTTGGTCAGTTTCTTTACTTGTTTTTCACTGTGGTTGATTGCAATTTCTGTTAGCTTGAGTGATGCTTCTAGAAGGACGTTTTGCCATGCGGCCTGGTTGTTTTCGTCGAGATTTGTGGCGGCAGGGGTGATGGAGAGTGTCATTCCTTTGGGGGCTATTCTAGCATTTAGGTATACTTGCAATATATATATATATATATAGATATATATATATCATTTTAAACCCACCATTACCTCTGTCTCAAATCGCATCTGATAGCCTGCATCGCTCCCTGCTCTGATATACTCCTTTTTTGATTTTCGGTTTTTCTTTCTATATTTCTTTTCAGCCCAAAATTACGTTTTCTTTGAAAAACCATTAGCCTTTTAGTTAAGATCCTGCCGCCCGGTTCTTGGCCGATCCCCCTTTGTGGGTGTGCGCCAGAGTATCAAGGATCATCATCATCATCATCATCATCATCATGTGAACGCGCTCCCGCCCGCGAAAGGTGACGCCGACGAAGAAAGCAAACCAGACCGAGGGCAAGTGTTCGGAAAGCAGCGATTAATCGCCCTGCGGCTACCATTCACGAGCCTCAGGCGTTTGATGCACGGCAATGGCCGGTACCGAATCAAAGGTCCAGGGGTCAGTGTCCCGATAGACGTTCAGGAAACAGTTGCAATATCTTCCCGGAAACATACCCAACGACGCAGCCATCAAAGCACACATAAAGCGAAAAGCTGATAAGCAAGCCCTTGCACAAGTTCAGCCTTGTCAAGAAACGGAACATTCACGCGTGGTTGAAGTACCTAAAAATCTCACGCCTCTACAACTACCTAATTAAAATAAAACGTGCATAGACCTCGTCTTCGCCAGTTTTAGGCCAATCTTCACCAAAGAACGATTGCGTATGTATTTCATGAACCAAAAAAATGCGATATTGAAAGCAAAACGAAGTGAAGAACTTAACGCAACATACATTTTATGACCAATAAAATATTGTATATAGTGTACACACACGTTGTACTTCAATTACATGTGCGAGGGCGCGGGTGCTCTAACTCCCCAGTGCTTCACCGACTCATCATAATTCACTTCGTGGAGATGTGTAGGTCTTTTAGGGGCGAAGCTCCTTAAAGCGGCACCCGTTCATCCCTCGTCGTAGTACGTAACATGTGGTAACAAATCTCCCACCTGCAAAGTGGTGCCGGTGGGAGATTTTTTCTGTGCAATGTTGAACAATAAAAATTCGCAGAGTGCGCGTTAACTAAAAGCCGAATGCTCCTGTCTCTCATTCCCCATTATCAGACATTGGCATGTACATTGAGCGCTACCTGACAAGAAAAGGTTGCTACGCTATACTCGCTGGGCGTAACCTTTTTTGGTTTTAGAAAGGTTTAGCGAACGCTGGGCCGCAGTGCCATGAATACAGTGAACTAGTATAGACCATGAACTCGAAGTGATTAAAGGTGGGAAGTAGACACGAAGCGCAAGCCGTAAGAAAGTGCGCGTGTGCCACCTATCGTTTAGTCCTTGGAATGTCCGCTGGATGGTGGTGCTTCTATATGCGGAATGTATGATGAAAAGATACGAGATAGTGGTACTTGGAGTGTTGACTAGATGGTCAAACGGACACACAGACAGATGCATGGACGGACGCACAGATGGCTGCACGGATGGATGGACGCATGGACGGACGCAGGGGCGGATGCATGGAAGAACGCAGGGACGGACGCATGGATGGATGTGTGAACGCACGAACAGATGCACGCACGGACGAGCGGATGGACGCATGGACGGTCACACAGACGGGCGCATGGACGGACGGAAGCAAGAACGAATGGAACGGACGGATACTTCGCCCCACTCTCCATCATTCACTCCGTGGATATGCTGCCATTTTTATAGTGCCTATACATGCCTATATTTGGAGTTTGTGTTTATGTGCCTGTACGTGCCTATACGGCCTCTCTTCAAAAGTGGTGCTTATATAAACACCATATAATCTCATATTTAGGTTCGAGCGCCGTTTGAGACCATTGTTTCTATTAACAGCCAACACGCCTTCAAAACTCTTTGAGGTCCAACCTAGTTTTCTAGTTATACTACCAAAAAATTGGTCGCGTATCTGCGTGTTTCACTGCAAACGTCATCGAAAGACGAAAGTCTTCTGTCTAGAGAGAGCGAATGAAGCGTTTATCTGATGTTCTGCACGAGAAGATCGGTAAATGGGATCCTGGAGGCGCTTCGTGAGACGTGAGTGCCATCTGACAGTAATCTTGCCCAACAAAATGATCTGTAGAACGCAGAGCCACAGGTAGGTGGCAGCATCGCATCGCCTTAGCAAAGCGTAGGAAAATGCCCGCCTGTTCGTTCATAACATCGCATTGATGGCGCAGCGTAAAAAACAAAACCATCTTTAAGATTACGCATCTGTCCACTTTCTATTATAAACACACTACCAAACACTTACGTGTCGATATTGCGCTTCACATTTGCGTAGCATTTGCTGTTCAATCGACAATGTACACAAGTATGAACGCAAATACCAAAGTGGTTGAAATTTAGCCTGGGAGCTTGGTCGTTTCGATTGACATACCGACGAACAGACAGACAGACAAATCGAAATTCCTGGGTTAAGTATCCCAAAAAACACTATCGTGTTTAAAACAACTTCTACCAGTAGTGAAATGGGACGCGCCAGCCCCTACGTGGCCACGTGACACGGTGCGATGGTTGGCAAATGAGCAACCGTGGAGAGCCGTCGGGAAAAAGGAGTGAAGAAGAAAGGAAAATAAAATGTGACGTGCACACGGCTGCTTTCTTTTTTTATAAACATGCGAGCAATTTATCTTGTGATACGACTCGGCTAATTATAGGCATCATTGTCTTATCGTATTTCAGCCGCCTGGTTGTGGCTATCTGCTCCTGTGCTGCTCTTTTCATCCATGCACAAAAAAAAAAGAACCATTAGTGCGTTGATGCGACAGTGGACTTAACTCATAAGGCCGCAATGGAAAAGGCCTCGCCGTGGTGGTCTAGTGGCTAAGGTGCTCGGCTGCTGACCCGCAGGTCGCGGGTTCGAATCCCAGCTGCGGCGGCTGCATTTCCGATGGAGGCGGAAATGTTGTAGGGCCCGTGTGCTCAGATTTGGGTGCACGTTAAAGAATCCCAGGTGGTTGAAATTTCCGGAGTCCTCCACTACGGCGTCTCTCATAATCATATAGTGGTTTTGGGACGTTAAACCCCACATATCAATCAATCAATTGAAAAGGTAAGACAATGTTCCAGGAACTGTGCAGTAAAAAAACAATTTCACAGTGACGTTCTCCTGTTGGCGCCTTTGTGCCACCATAAACAACAAAATGTTTTGCTCTGGTGTTGTAGACACAGACCACGCTCGTAAATTGTTTATTGAAATTTGATCTATGTAAAAATCTGTTATACCCACATTTAAGGGGTGGGAAGCCTAAAACATGTTTCCCCTACCTATTTTTGTCTAAAAGTTTAGCCTCTAGTCATGACGCATCTGGTACTAAGGTTGCATCAGCTGCAAGTTATCATTCGTGTTATTACTTTTAGACATTCGTTTTTATCTATTCAAATCACTTTTTTCAGTCGTATACAGTTATATACACTTTAAGCAATCCGGTGCTACAAGCCTTTCATGTGCTTGATTCTGCCACTTAATTACTACGCGTATTATATCTGCTAAATCACAAGCTGGCACATAGTATAGCATCTGTAATGTGTCACGAGATGGCCTGCTTGCTGATAGCAAGACAATACATTTCATCGAGGCTGATATAGATTTGCGAACGTTCAACACGTGTCAGGCATTCAATTTGAATAGCAGTGACTTACCGGATATTAGGTCGGCAGTGATGCCTCCCCACTTGCCGCCGCGGTCGGTGCCGAAGCTGCCGTCGGCGACCAGGTACAGGTCGAAGTCGAATGCCAGGTCACGGGCGAGGGAGGTGAGCAAGTCCATGGCGATTCCCGCGCAGCAGGTAACGTTGTACAGCGGGTGTCTGGCCGCGCCGCGTGTCTGATGGTAGTGTGCGAACAGAGCTGCCAGTTGTTCCGGGTCAGCGGTGAAAACCTGCAACAAAGCACTCTGTCTGTCGGAAAGAGTCCATATGTGTGGATATATGGGTCAGTTCAGTGTGTACTAAGGTTAGCGAGAATTATTGACGATTCTGATGGAAGAGAAGAGTGTTCTCACTGCGCTCGATAGCGGTCTTTCGATGAACTTACCTCAACAAAAACTCGCTCGCGAACAAGGACTGCCTGCTTTGCTGGAGTAGCCATGGGGAAGAGGGGGATTTATTTCAGCATATATTTAAGCACATATGACGCATTTGGCAAAGTTCGGTTAACACACCAAAACATAAACGCCCCTTGCCGAAGACATCGTTTCAGTTCTTCTTCTACAGACTAGCGCCGGAAGCAAAAGGCTCTTTTTAGTCTTCTAAATCTGAACCATTTCCAACTAGGAAACTTCATCAAGATAAAAAAGCCTGATTCATTGTGCGATTATTATTTCTTTTTCAAAACACAGCTTGAGGCGAGGTCTGGAATGCTGATACTTCTCCGGAGGTTGGCACTTCTGTGGGAAGTTCGAGTTCATGCTGAGATATTAGGAGCCGACGAAATGACGACACTCATCAAGTGCATACGCGAAAGGGCACGCGCCAAATTAGCCCTGCCAGATCATCCTTCGTTTTCTTCCATCCTGTAAGAGAAAGAGAAAATAATGGAGAAGAAAGGCAGAGAGGTTAACCAAGTTGTGGCTTGGTTGGCTACCCGACACTAGGGGGGGGGCGATGAAGGGGAATGATAGTAAGGACTGCAGAGATAGAGAAAAAGAATAGTAAGAAGGAGATGGGTTAATAGCTTGAGACGACACAGCACGCTCTTGCGATGTTCGTTCAGAAGCACTCAAGAAGTCGGTTGGTTTTCGAGAAACACAAGAGAGCTTCCGTGGCCTTGCGCGTATGCGCGAGCGTCTGCCGAAGTCCCAGGGTCTTCTTTTCTTCAAGTGGTCTTGAATCTAGGCGACGGAGCTTGGCTTCCATACTATGTCGTCGAGCCTGATATAACGGGCAAAGGCATGAAATGTTAACAAGCGTCTCGTCACAGCCGCAAGCGTGGCATGATGCACTGCTGGCCTTTCTTATGGGACATGAATACGCATTCGTAAATGACACGCCCAATCAGATGCAATACAGCCAAGTTTCACCACGTCGTGACAGCTTGGATCGCAAACGAAGTTACCATCCGGGCAATGAAGTAGCTGCGAATAGAGTGAGACACAAACCTGCGCCTGTCTCTAGCTACTGCCAAAAAATAAAATTAATGTTTGTTTCAAAGCATATGAAAGAGTATTGAAATCCAGCAGTACAGTGAAGCATACATAAACAAAACTTCAACGAGCTCTGCTTGGCCACTGGTTAAACAGCGATGCTGATCGCGTGTAATGGGGTTGAGTGAAGTGTAATGGTATTGGAATGACGTGGCACAAAGCTGGTGGCCGTAGTGGGTGGAGTGGTGGGACCCGTAGTGGGCGTAGTTGTGAATACTGGAAGCAGAGTAGTGGGTGCGCGTAATGGTGAATAGTGGGAGTAGTATAGTGGGTGTAGTGATAAATAGTGGTAGTAAAGTAGGGGGCGTAGTTATGAATAGTGGGAATAGTTGGGCGCAGTGGTGAATAGTGGGAGCCGAGTAGTGGTGACTAGTGGGCGTAGTGATAAATAGGGGAAGTAGAGTAGTGGGCGTAGTGGCAAATATTGGGAGTAGAGTATGTGCGTAGTGGTGAATAATGGGAGTGGAATAGTGGGAGTAGTGATGAATATTGGCAGTAAAGTAGTGGGCGTAGTGGTCAATAGTAGGAGTAGAGTTGTGGAAGTAGTGGGCATAGGGGTGAATATTGGTAGTAAAGTAGTGTGTATATTTGTGCATAGTTAGAGTAGAGTAGTGGGCGTAATGATGAGTAGTGGCCGTAGTTGTGATTAGTGGGAGCAAAAGGAGCGGATGTAGTGGTGAATAGTGGGAGTAGGGTAGTGGGCATAGAGTGACTTGTTGGGCGAGTTGGTTCATTCTTAATGTAGCTTGTAGCACGAAAAAAACACGAGAAACGGACAGGCGCAACTATCAACTGAATTTATTCGAAAAATTGTACACACATATATATACAGGTCAACAAACTCACAAGTCATATTAGCGGAAAAAAATCCTTTTAGTGGCAAGCGCTCAAGTATTCTATCTCGGTGGCATGTACCTTGATTGAGGACATCGCCACGCATGTGACACCTAATCTAATAATGATATATGCTTCCTCTATTTCTCGTGCAATTTTTTCTTTCATTCTTGCGAGCCCCCTAGTCTCTGATAGCGAGGGTGCGCAGCAACACTCCCTGCAGTGTAATGAAAGATTTGAACGAATTGTCCCTCGCAGACGTCCTATAGTCTAACAATCTATTGTTTGTTGTTGTAGTGGGCGTAGTTTTGAATATTGGCAGTAAAGTAGGGGGCTTAGTGGTGAAGAGCAGTAGTAAAGTAGTGGGCGTAGTTGTGAATAGTGGGAGCAGTGTAGTGGGCGTAGCGGTGAATAGGGAGAGCAGAGTAGTGGGCTTAGTGGTGAAAAGTGGGAGTAGCGTAGTGGGCGTAGTTGTGAATATTATTAAAGTAGTGGGCATAGCTGCGAACAGTCGTAGTAAAGTAGTGGGGCGTAGTGGTGAGTAGTGGGGTAGTCTAGTGGGCACAGTGACGAATAGTGGGAGTAAAGCAGTGGGCGTTGTGGTGAATTGTGGGAGTTGTGTAGTGGGCATAGTGGTGATTAGTAGGAGTAGTTTAGGGGGCATAGTGGTGATTAGTAGGAGTATTGTAGTGGGCGTAATGGTGAATATTGGTAGTAATGCAGTGGGTATAGTGTGACTAGTGGTAGTAGATTAGTGGGCATAGCGGTGAATGGTGGGAGTAGAGTAGTAGGTGGAGTGGTGAATATTGGTAGTAATGTAGTGGGAGTAGTACGTAATATTGGTAGTAAAGTACAGGGTGTATTGATGAATAGTGGAAGTAGAGTAGTGGGTCTAGCGGGGAATAGTGGGAGTAGAGTAGTGGGCATAGCAGTGAATGGTGGGAGTACATTAGTGGGCGTAGTGGTGAATATTGGTAGTAATGTAGTGGGCGTAGTGGTGAAAATGGTAGTAAAAAAGTGGGTGCAGTTGTGAATAGTGGGAGTAGAGTAGTCGGCGTAGTAGTGAGTAGTGCAAGCAGAGTAGTGGGCGTCTGTTGAATTGTGGGAGCAGATTAGTGGGCGTAACGGTGAATATTGGGAGTAGAGTAGTGGGCGTAGTGGTGAATAGTGGGAGTAGTGTAGTGGGTGTAGTGGTGAATAGTCGGAGTAGAGTTGAGGGCGTAGTGATGAATATTGGTAGTAAAGTAGTGGGCGTAGTGGTGAGTAGGGGAAGTAGAGTAGTGGGCGTTGTTGTGCATAGGGAGAGTAGAGTAGTGGGCGCAGTGGTAAATAGTGGGAGTTCCGTAGTGGCCATTGTTGTATTGGTAGTAAAGTAACGGACGTAGTTGTGATCAAAGGTAGTATTGTAGTGGTCGTAGTGGTGATTAGTAGGAATAGTGTAGTGGCGTAGTGGTGAATAGCGGAAGTAAAGTAGTGAGCGTTGTGGTGAATATTGTTAGTAAAGTGGTGGGCGTAGTTGTGAATTGAGGGAGTAGGGTATTGGGCATAGTGGTGAATAGTGGAAGTAGAGTAATGGGCGTAGTGCTGAATAGTGGCAGTAGAGTAGTGGGCATAATCGTGAATAGTGGGAGTAGAGTAGTGGGCATAGTGGGGAATTGTGAGTAATGAGTAGCAACGCGGGGGCATAAGTGGCACACTGTAGTGAGGCTTACTCACTTTTTGTGGGTGAATACTACTACAATCTGCGATATACGATGGTCCGCCAATATGAAAGCATCAACGAAGAACAACTTTCTTGGTTGTGGCCTCGAAGATTGTGCCTCAAAGATTGTGGGCGCACGCTGCGCGCTTGCTTTTACGGATGCCATCCTTTAGTTTCCTGAGACTACCGCCATATGGCACTCATGTTTCACGCAGTGCCTTCAGAATTCCATTGACCGATTTCTCTCGCGCAAAAGATTAAATAAATGTTTTATTCTATTCAATTTCTCCAGACAGAAAACTGCCGTCTGTCTACGACATTTGCAGTCGAACATGCAGATACACGGCCATTTTTTTATGCACCGAACAAGAATGCGACGCGCAGTGAGTTCCGTGTGGAGGTATGTGCTCGATTCTGCACGCTGAGCGTTGCGTTTCTGCTTTGGTGACACAGCTCGGCCACGTGCTGTTGACTACTGGAAGACGATTTGCATGTTCGCTCTACTTTTGCAATTAATTTTCATTGATTATCATTGCTGGTTACTGGCTTCTTTATTAGGTAAAATTAGGCTCGAATATCATATATATATACAAGAGAACTCTTCATCTGAATCATAACCATCTATTTTACGCCATTTTTAAGATCTATTTTTGGAGTGTAAAGTAAACAAGAACATGCACATCTCGAAGTGCTTCAAAGAGACCTAAGGGTGCGATTTGTGGCTCGTAGTGCAGACAGCATGGAAAACGTTCACTATGCGCTAGTATGTTCGTAAGCGCACCTTCCATCCAAGTTGTACGCGTGTAGCTGTCTGCAACATGCGACGCATGCTCCTGGTATGGAACTGTTTATCTATAGATGGCCTTACACTTACATCACTGAAACCATCATGTTTGTGCATCACATGGTACATTCAAGGCTTCTGACAGCACGCTTTGATGTTATCGTTATATCACTTGTAACTTCTTTCGTTAATGATGGACCGACGCCGAAAAAATTCTGCCCACATCGTTATGTTCTGAAGGCAGGTAAGGTGGGGAGTGATTATTTTCGATGGAGGCGAAAACTTGGTTGGCCCGTGTGTTCAGATTCGGGTGCACGTTAAGGAACCTCGGGGGGTAGAAATTTCCTGGAGCCCTTCACTACGGCGTCTCTCACGATAATATGGTGGCTTCGGGACAATAACTTCACATATAAATCCATCATATGCAGCGTGACTATGCTGCCTCTACGTCATCAAGTCCATGCGTGTTGTTGAACCAATATGTTACGGAGCCGTGACCATGACGTCATGTGCAAGCTATCCTGGAATCATTCAATGACCAAGTCTAAATACATACATACTTGTAGACAGGGTACTCCACTGAGGCAGCTGCCGTTCCCGATGCGGGTGGCCGCCATGACGAAAGGCGCCGCGTAGGCGGTGACCACGCGGAACCGCTGTCGGCCCCAGGCTCGGGGTCCCGTCAGCGTGGGCTGCTGACCGGGGCCCGAGGGCCAGAGAACCGAGTCAAGCTGCGCCGAACCACGCGTCACGTTGCCCACGGAGCGCCAGCGCGCCACGCTGCCCGCCGGCACCAGGTTGAGCACGTCGAACACCGGCGGCGGGAACCGCTGGCTCTGCACCGCCTCCGCCGCAGCCGCCCGAAGGTAGCTGAATCATAGTTTAGTGTAGAACACGTAAGAGGTCGCGGAAGTAAAGGAAATAATGAAAACAGAAAAGAGGCGTCGTTCTCAGGCTGCTCTCGAAACCATTTGGCATCAGCGGCACAAAGAGAGAGAATTGTAAAAGGGTACCATAAGATACAAAGAGGTACAGCACCCAATGCGGATATAGTCGACGATGTTCCTGCGGCACAAAGAAATGCAAAACAGTGGCGCCACGACTCTTACTCGGAAGTATTGAAGCGCTCAGCACCAAAACATCGCGTTGGCAAAGGAGTCCGGGCCCAGGAACATGCTGAAGTGGAACTTTCTGCGGGGCAAGACACAGCCAAGGAGCCAATGACTACCAAAGGGAAGGGTCACAGCAGCTTGCTGAGGAAAAATTCTTCAAGAAATGCGATCTTGGTGGAGACAGCCGGAAACGAGCAAGTCATTTTGCCAATAATCTTTGCGGCTTTTAAAGCAATTCTACGATCCCTGCCACAAGCAGGTTCTTTACCAGAAGTGAAATTGCAGCTAGATGTTGAGCATCTTTATTTATTATTATTTACATCAGCGGCTTCTTCTCTTGTCGTAATCATGGCTACCGGACTATCTAACTGGTACGAAAGAAGTGCAATATTCCAGTGGAACTGCAACGGTTTGCAGAATACGAGTGGAAATTTTCGGAAATTTGTCGCTCAGCACGGGTTTCCGATTTTGTGTATTTCCGAAACAAGAGTATCCACTAACTTTCGCTTGTGCAATTATGTGGTGTACCAAGCCGAACGTCCTGCTGCAAAAAGCAGAGTGATGTTGTGTGTGAGACGCGATATTCCGTCGACACTTGTGGCTACTTCAAAAACAGAAGCGCCGGAATTTGTTAGATGCAAGGTGAAGTTTGGTAACGTTACTTTAACTGTAGTTAGTGTTTTACGTGCACACTCAAGCAAACGTTTCATACGCAGAGTTGGCTGCAGTGTGTAGATCTGACCATAATCCCATAATTATATGTGGTGATTTTAACGCGCACCATGAATTGTAGCGTTGTAGTGTAAGGGGATCTGCTATAGTAAAAATATGCGAAGATTATGGTTACACTATACTAAATGATGGTTTTCCGACGTTTCTACGGCGGCATAACTACTGCAGCGTACTAGACGTCACTGTGTGCTCCTCTGAATTAGCGGCTGGAGCAGACTAGACTGCAGACGCTGATACAAGAGGAAGTGACCACTTGCCAGTATTCATATATAACCCAAAGTTGAAGAAAACGAGAAATAACCGCACAACAAGAATTACAAATTGGGCAATCTTTTGAGAACTACAGAGACAAAATCTTGAACCTTGTTCTGACGCAGAAACGTATGCATCGAAGATAAAAAATTTGCTAACAAAAGCAACTCGTGCAGTACCCATTCCAGATGGGTATTCGGGTGTTGACGCTGAGTATGAGAGGCTTCGGGCAATACGACGCCGATCTGAAAGAAGATATCGCAGGTCGGGTAATTTAGAAGATTTCAAGGTTGCACAGAAAGTACATTCTGCAATGCATAACCAACTGCAGAAGCTTTCAACCAAAAGGTGGCATGATTTATGTGCCTCACTTTCTCCATTTACCTCGGCGCCTCAACTGTGGAACATGGTACGCGCCCTCCAGTAGCCAGTAGTCCACTCGAGACCACTACAGGCTCTAGCGCTGTCTCAAGGAGTTAGCGAACGTGTGATTGCCGAAGAATTTTGCGATCTTATACTGAGAAATGGAGAGACCGCCCAAACTAGCGAATATAAATCCTCAGCAGAATCAGCTTCGGCGGTTGTAACAAAGTTCTCTGCGATCAGTTCATCAGATCTGGATGACAGCTTCACACCAGAGGAGCTCCAATATGTGCTGTCTTCAGTAAAACGAACAAGTTCACAAGGAACAGATAGAGTTACATACGCTGCTCTTGCTAATTTGTGCAAAAAAAGAAAATTACACCTGTTGGACATCTATAATAAAAGTTGGCAGGAAGAAAAAGTTCCGGAAAGTTGAAAGATATCTAAAGTAGTACAGTTGCTAAAGCCAGGTAAGAGCCCTATGCAGTTGGACTCGTTTAGGCCGGTTAGTTTGACAAGTTGTTTTTCAAAAGTGATGGAAAAAATGATCAATGAACGAATTTTATGGTGGCAAGACATAAAACAACTACTACCAGAAAGCATAGCCGGCTTCAGAAGAGGTAGATGCACAATGGACTGCATTCTGGATTTGGTCACAGATGTGGAAAACCAACGAATGCAAGGAAACATCACTGTCGCTGTATTCCTTGATGTCCACCGAGCATACGACACAGTGAGTCACGTTCACGTTCTGTAAGGCCTGGCGTTACAGGGATTCAAGGGCAAGATACTGCGTTGGATCGCTGACTTCCTGAAGCACCGGAAAATTTTTGTAGTTACGCAGGAGGGCCCAACGTCAGAACATGTCGTCAACCAAGGAGTGCCACAGGGCAGCGTGCTAAGCCCTACTCTCTTTAATGCAGTCATGGCGCAGCTCCCGTATAATCTTCCACCTAACATCAGATGTTCAGTATATGCTGATGATATAAGTATATGGACGTCTGGTCCATCGTTTTTGGATGTACAACAAACTCTACAAGAAGGATTGGATTATGTAGACCGTTTTCTAAAAAAAAGAGGTATGGCACTGAGTCTGGCTAAAACAGCCATACTTCCGTTTACATTAAAAAGACCTGGAAATTTCCAGATTATTCTGCAAAATCAGCCTATTCAAATGGTTAAAACTCATAAATTCTTGGGAGTAATTTTAGACCGGAGACTACCATGGTCGCCTCATGTCCAGTCCCTGGAACAAAAAGTGAATCAGGCCATTCGAATCCTCCGGCATCTCTGCGGGGCCAAATGGGGTGGTACTACAGAGTCGTTATTAGCCCTACATGTTGCCTGGATACGCCCCATCGTAACTTACTCACTGCCTCTGCTGCACGGACTCCCAGCCTCCACCGAAAGGAGACTTCACTTGTTATTGGCAAGGAGCTTGAGGGTATGTCTGGGTTTACCACGGTCAACTTCCAGTGCTTTAGTGTATGGGGAGGCTCGAGAGCCACCTTTGGCAGTACTCCGAACTAAAGAAACATCTCTAAATTTATTTAGAATTTTCACGCAACATGAAAGTCATTTTTTATCTGGTGCACTAACACAAAGGACGGCAACGAGACTACAGGATACTATATTGCTACGTGCCAGTGCATGGAGCTGAAGAAGACGAAGCAGATAGACTGGCACGAGCTAATCTGTGTGGCTGGCGCTGCTCGCCGAACCGTCTGTAAATACATCGGTGACTACCCCTCTGAGTCAGTCTCCTTCACGTAACATATTTGGTGGAGTTGTGCGATCCCCGTCCTCGCCACGGAACTCCGAAGTGGACGCTCACTCGCGGCTTACAACATGACCACCCAAGACTCGGCTACATCCTCTCCGGTCGCTCCCCCTTCTGCCCGACCTGTCAACCCAGTGCCCGCAACAACATTCGTGACGCTTCCCGCGCTCAACGACACCGGCGCCCAACTTTCCGTGATGACGAGTGATTTTCGCCGCAAGCTCAAGAAGGTTCTCACACCTGCGACCACCCAGTTCGTCCGTGTTGCGGATGGTGGCATAGCATCGATCGTTGGAATGTGCTCCGCTCGTGTGAGCATTGCGGATCGACACACAGTTGTTCTCTTCACCGTCCTTGATAAATGCCCCCACGACGTAATCTTAGGCCTCGACTTCCTATCCGCGCATTCTGCCCTCATAGACTGTTCAACCAGTACGCTCCGTCTACACTTGCCCGCAACAGAACCTCTTACACAACGGCCGAGTCGCCTCTGCACAACGGGACACGCGCGCCTCCCTCCACAGACACTGACCTACATAGAGCTCGTCTCAATACCACCAGTTCCCGACGGTGACTATGTTCTGACCCCTATTACCGATGTTCTCATAAGCCGTGGCATTACATTACCGCACACCATTCTGTCCGTCGCAGGAAATTCTACGTGCCTCCCAGTTGTCAACTTTAGCTTGACACCTCAAGTGTTGCCGCAAGGGATGTCTTTAGAGTTGCTCTGCACCTTAGAAGACAATGCGGTAGATGTTTTCGCGATGGCCGCCCCTTCTGAACCCCACGCTCAACATCAGTCTGCCACTTGCTCCGACAGCGCTATTACCTCGATGATCGCTTCCAACTTAACACCGCAGCAGACTGATGAGCTCCACCGGGTTCTGCTGTCCTACATCGACGTATTTGACATCAGCGGCCGTCCGTTGGGGAAAGCTACCGGTATGAGCCACCGCATAAACACTGGTAATGAGCATCCTATTCATAGGCGCCCATATCGGGTGTCGGCGGCCGAGCGTCACATCATCCAAAGTGAGGTCGACAAAATGCTCGCCAAGGACATCATTGAGCCATCTTGCAGTCCTTGGGCTTCTCCTGTAGTGCTAGTCCGCAAGAAAGACGGTGCATGGCGTTTCTGTGTGGATTATCGACACCTAAACAAAATTACCAAAAAAGACGTCTACCCTCTGCCACGAATAGATGATGCGCTTGATTGCCTCTATGGGTCCCACTATTTTTCCTCCATAGACCTTCGTTCCGGCTACTGGCAGATAGAGGTAGATGAAATGGACCGTGAAAAGACGGCATTCATCACCCCCGATGGCCTATATCAGTTCAAGGTCATGCCCTTCGGCCTTTGTAACGCTCCAGCCACCTTCGAACGAATGATGGACTCCCTGCTCAGAGGATTCAAATGGTCCACCTGTTTGTGCTACTTGGACGACGTCATCGTCTTTTCACCAACGTTTGAAACTCACATAGAGCGCCTCTCAGCCATCCTGGGAATCTTCCGTCGCGCTGGCCTGCAGCTCAACTCGTCCAAATGTCACTTTGGACGCCATCAAATCACAGTGCTTGGCCATTTAGTAGACGCCAACGGTGTACAACCAGACCCGGCAAAAATCAGCGCCGTCAAAAACTTTCCTGTACCACGATCTGCGAAGGATGTACGCAGCTTTATCGGACTATGCTCCTACTTCCGACGCTTCGTGAAAAATTTTGCGCACATAGCGAGGCCGCTTACGCAGCTCCTCAAGAAAGAAGTCCCGTTTTCATGGGGCTCCGAAGAGGCTTCTGCGTTCTCGACTCTCGTCGCTCTTCTCACTACCCCTCCGATTCTGGCACACTTCAACCCTGCTGCCCCTACGGAAATCCGTACAGATGCAAGTGGGCATGGCATTGGTGCAGTGCTGGCTCAGAAACAACATGGCCATGATTGCGTTATTGCATATGCCAGCCGCCTCCTATCCGCCCCTGAACGTAACTATTCGATAACAGAGCGTGAGTGCTTGGCTCTTGTATGGGCGGTAGCGAAATTTCGACCTTATCTATACGGACGCCCATTTTCGGTAGTTACCGACCACCACGCACTCTGCTGGCTGAACTCTCTGAAAGATCCATCAGGCCGCCTTGGTCGCTGGGCTTTGCGCCTGCAAGAGTTTTCCTATTCGGTGGTCTACAAATCTGGCCACCTACACCGTGATGCCGATTGCCTCTCCCGGTACCCTGTCGACGATCCTGAGGACACTGACGAGCCCACGGAGAACTCTATCTTGTCAGTGTCCGACTTCCTTAATATTGGGGAAGAACAGAAGCGTGATCCAGAGCTGCTTGACATCATCAGCCGTATGGAATCCTCCACAAATGATGCTTCCGTCCGCTACTTTGTCATTCAAAAAGGTGTGCTATACCGTCGCAATTTCCGACTAGACGGGCCCGACCTTCTCATTGTTGTGCCTAAGCATTTGCGCCGCTGTGTTCTCACCGAACTTCACGACGCTCCCACGGCTGGACACCTTGGCGTATCCCGCACGTACGAGCGCGTCCGGCGCCGTTTTTTCTGGCCAGGCCTTGCTCGTTCGGTACGCCGATACGTCGCCACATGTGACCTATGCCAACGTCGTAAGACACCATCGCTGCTACCCGCTGGCCATCTTCAACCAATTGACATACCCGCGGAACCATTTTACCGTGTTGGGTTAGACCTGCTTGGTCATTTTCCCACATCAACATTGGGAAACAAATGGATAGCCGTTATCACAGACTACGCTACACGCTACGCTATTACGCGAGCTCTACCGACCAGCTGTGCAACCGACGTCGCTGACTTCTTGTTACGGGACGTTATATTGATTCACGGTGCGCCGAGACAGCTTCTCACAGACCGTGGCCGTACATTTTTATCCCAAGTCATCGCCGACATTCTGCGTTCTTGTTCGACGCAACACACACTGACAACCGCTTACCACCCTCAAACAAACGGCCTTACGGAACGATTTAACCGCACTTTAACAAATATGCTCGCTACGTACGTGTCGCCCGACCACCGAGACTGGGACCTTGCCTTACCCTACGCAACTTTCGCGTATAATTCATCCCGTCACGACACAGCGGGCTTTTCGCCGTTCTACTTATTGTACGGAAGAGAGCCGACTTTACCACTGGACACAGTCATCTCAGCTCACACCTCGTCCACCAGCGAGTATGCCCGCGACGCGATTGCGCGAGCCGATCATGCCCGTCAGCTCGCTCGCGCTCGGCTGATGGCGTCGCAAACCAACCAATGCCGTCGGTACGATGCGGAACATAGAGACGTACATTTCGCTCCCGGTACCCTCGTTTTACTCTGGTCCCCTCATCGTCGGCTGGGCCTATCCGAAAAACTTCTGTCTCATTACACGGGACCCTATCGTATATTGCGTCAAGTAACACCTGTCACCTACGAGATCAGCCCCATCTGCCCATCATCATCTACTATGCGGCCCAGTGATATCGTACACGTCTCGCGGATCAAGCCCTACAATAATGCGTCAGACAACGACCTTTAAAGCACCGGGACGGTGCCTCCGCCGCCGGGGGTCATGCTACGTGCCAGTGCATGGAGCTGAAGAAGACGAAGCAGATAGACTGGCACGAGCTAATCTGTGTGGCTGGCGCTGCTCGCCGAACCGTCTGTAAATACATCGGTGACTACCCCTCTGAGTCAGTCTCCTTCACGTAACAATATCATCATTTCAAGCAGTAGTACCAGAATTTAAACAATGGAAACCTTCAAAACCACCTTGGACGCTGCCACTTCTCAACGTTATCCATGAAATAGACGGCATAGAGAAGAAACCAGACATGGCACCTCTAGTAGCGGCACAGTTGGTACTTCATCAACTTCATGTAATGCATAATGAAAAAACGAAGATATATACAGACGGATCACGCACAGAAGAAGCGTCAGCCTGTGCGGTCTTTATACCCGAAATTCAGAAAAAGAAGATGTACAAATTATCGCACAAATCTTCATCGACGACATCAGAATTGGTGGCTATCTTTGAAGCAGTTAAGCTTATCTGCGAGAATCCTGAGCCACGAAAATGGGTGATATGCACTGATAGCAAACCTGCTCTTCAGCTAATCAGAAATGCGAGATCACCTTTCAAATATAGTGAAATAGCACAGTGTATTGCAGAAACTGTCGAATATGCCTCATCGCAGGGTCACAACATCGTATTCCAATGGATACCCAGACACATTGGAATAAAGGGAAATGAAGAGGCTGATAGCCTCGCGAAGAAAGCATTGAAGGAAGGACGGGATTGCGCAATCCCCATGTCTGGGGCGGATATTCGACATTTTATAACGCAAGGAGCTAACCATTGTTCGATGGAGAAGTGGTTTGAGAGCCCTAAATCAAAGGAAACGGTACTATATGAAGTTGATCCACACAGAAAATTTTCCATAGCTACAGACCTCCCACGACACCTAGAGACATTAATCCACCGACTTCGATTGGAAGTAGCATACACAAACAGCTTCCTGCACAAGATACATCGATTCAACTCACCGGAATGCCATTGCGGTCATGCAGAAGAAAATGTTCGCCATTTTCTTTTGGAGTGCGTTAAATACGCGAATGAAAAAGAAAAATTAAAGAACAAATTAGCAAGTTTGGACAGACGGCCCCTGACAATAAAGAAACTACTTGGACCATGGCCTGAGATGCATCTCCAGAAAAAGGCAATAATCTTCCTGACAGACTTTTTAGTGGAGACCGGACTGGACAAGCGCCTATGACAGACAGCCAGAGATGGTAAATATAAAATATGGTCATGTATATACTGACAGTAGAATAGGAAGGTGTGCGTGTAAATAGTTTATGACTGTGTGAACTGCGCTTAGAAAACTGTGTATTGGCATGATATTTGAACTGGTTTCAGTGTGCTCATTAAGTTTTTTTCTTTTCGGTATTGTTAATTTCTGGGTACCGTTCTGTATTATTATTTTATTTTTCGCTGCAGAACTTTGTGATATGGAGTAGCCGAGGCAATAGGCACCTCAACCGCTCCACAGCAAAACAGTTAAAACAGAACAGAACAGAACAGAAAAGCGGGAGAATGCAGTGACATGACAAAATTATTGGAAATTTACGTTCCAGAACAACAACTTGCGGGGATTTGCGGTGTTTTTGAAAAGCGCTAATACTCCTTCAGTTTTTTGGCGATACCGTGACATTGCTGCTGGAGCTGTCGGAATCTGTTTCTTTTTTTGGCAATACAGCTGTGATCATCGCGAATTAACCACTGCGAATCATCGCAGATATTCAATTATACGCCCGCTACCAACGGCGATTGCGTCGACTTAGTATGCTGGACCTCACGTGATAGCACACCTCGGCACTAGCTGGATGTGATTCTGCTACAAAAGGCCCTGTGGACTAAGTGTAATTGGGTTTATACTCTTGTGAACTGTATTGAAGTGCTAGCCCCCAATCCCAAACCTATGATTATATGAGTACACTACAAGTGTTGACATTCTTACACGAGAAAAGCATATCAAGGTGAATGTTATACCTAACGATAGTGTTCTTGAAATTGTTTGGGTTTCATTCTGTTGGCCAGCAGCATGTAGCTCTGGTTATTGCCGCATGCTACAGGCCACCTCATTTTCTAGGAAATTCATCTCAGGAACTGAATAGTGTCTTAGGCTCCGCTCAATCCACGTGTAATAAATAACTATTCGCTTAACTCCTCTTCGCTGGAGCCGAAGCATCGGCGCTTCGCGGAGCGCTGTAGCTTTGATGCACGCCCTTACCTGAAGGAGCATGTCAGGCGAAAGGCACACAAACATATCCAGCTATTCATTACAGTAATCATCTCCCTTACTGACAGCAATGTCGATCCGCAGAGTGCAGCCACGATGATCACTGAACGGCATGGTACATTTACACCGTATCATTACGTATAGCCAGAGCGTGAATAGAGAGCGCACTTTTGGTGCATGAAATTGAAATTAGCGTTATATTGCAGTTGTGAAGCGTGAAAGTCGCAAAAAAGCACATATAAGCATTACTGGAACTTGCGCGAACTGAACATGCTTCACAATTCGGAGTCATTTGAGGTCTTACAAATTAGTTCAGGCCGCCGACAGGCTGATACTTAACAATGCAAATACTTAACACCGCCTGAAAGCTGCTTGACTGTAACTGGGGACATTAAACAAGGGCGCTACCGGTGCGACTGAGTAAAGGCGCATTCATCTCAGGAACTGTGTCATAGTGATTATTTGTGATAATTAGGGGGATGTCATAGTTGCCGGTTCTGGACGCATTGGAGCACAAACGTCATGCCTTGCCTAACGTACTTTTCAGCATAGCTATGTGATAAAGAAAGCCACCGGAATGTTCGTGACCTCTGTGTACCAATAACGGAACATTCACGCCAAATATTCATTACATTAGGAAGATCTCAGAGACTTCACCGAACCTAATGTTGGTATTTTTTTCCTTGATTGTGATATAGACTGTGTTTCAGTGTGTATTAGATATACGCCGTAATATCACTGAACTGAAACAGTATCTTGTAAAATATGTATTACGTATCCAGTGGTCACGGCTGTTCGTGTCACTGTACAGCGAAGGCCGGCTTGCAGTACTTGACAGGAGCGTTCCGAACACACTAATTGTCGGTACTCCAACAAGGTGGTTTTAGTGACGTCAGTGCAAGCCATATATTTGCAAAAAAAAGAGTATCGTTTGCCGAGAAGCCACATTGTCTATAAGAGTCGGCGCAAGTGGTCGTACCCGTGCAGTCTGGTTGAGAAGGCATGCCGGCGAGCCCCTGCCTCCTCCCAGCAGGTAGGCGCCGGGGCGGAGGATGCATTTCGCAGCGCCAGCGGCCACTCAACGGGGCCCCAGCGCGCCAGGGCGTCCCTGAGGAGCCCCACCAGCCAGCGGGGGGCCTCGGTGCGCTCCACGGGGCCCCGGCGAAGGCGCAGGCTCAGCGCTCCCAGGGGACACCGTTCGGGAACGTCCACGGGGCCCTCGCTGTCTTCGCCTGCGTAGATTGGGAAGGAAGTGTATCTTCAACTGTTGTTCCGAGAGCCTGGATGTATGTGGTGCCACGCGCATTGATGAGGTGCACTCATTAGCGCCTAACCAACTCCTCCACCCGTGTTGGTCAAGTTCAGGAGAGAACAAACTTTAAAGTAAATGAAAATGAAACAGTGACATGGTTCACAAAGCGACCTACCTTTGCTGCTAGGCTTTCCGGAGGAGCAGGTAATCCTTGAAATTTAATATCAAGTCTCTTTGGCCTTCATTACACGAAAAAAGCTTCTGCGTTGAAACTCGCCCAATTAAACATAGCTGAACAGGCCCAAATTACTAAAGACTAGGGCAGACGTGGCACACCCCTTAAATAATCACAGGTGCCTCCCTCCCTCATCATCTAAGACAAGTAGCGCAATGTTTTTTCTGCACGTACTGCGGTGTGTGTGCGTATGCTTATAAGATATCGTCCCCCCTGCATCTCTACAGCTATGGGGGAAGTTTAGAGTGAAGGTGAACATCAAAGTTCTAAACTCATTAAAATTGAAATGAACGCTTTGTTCCTAAAGCGAACACCAGGATGGCTACAGAGTGGGTACAGAGCGAGTAAATGACCTAGTGCGAATAAAAGTGCAAGCGAAATGCGTAGCTCGGCAGGTAGAGTATAAATAAAGAGAAAGAAAGCCACAGAGTGCAATGAAAAGGCCAATATGACTCCGCAGTCAGCTTGCTAACGAAGTGCGATACCCGATTCGGAGGCTGCCCTCTACCGCAAATCGATGACACCTTTGATTGTCTCCATCGTGCCACGTACTTCGTCGTGATTATTAGCAGAATGCTTAGGACCTTATGGACTGAGAGAAGACGTCCTTTGTAACGCCTGATTGCCTCTACCTTTTTAAGGTCATGCCTTGAGGCCTTTCTAAACCCCCCTCCCCAGCCAAACTCAAACGAATGATGGATTCCTTGCTTCAAAGATTTAAGCGATCTACATGTCTATGTTATTTAGATGACGACATTGTATTTTTACCCACGTTTGAAATTCACCTTGAGAGACTGACAGCTATTCTTGACGTATTCCATCTTACTGGTCTTCAGGTAAATTCGTCCAAATGCCGATTCAGGAGCCGCTTCATCACGATCTCTGGGCATATTGTTGATGCTTATGACGTGACACGGAAAAAATTCGAGCCGCGAAGGAGTTCCCTGCACCGACAACCATCATGGAAGTTCGCAGCTTTGTGGAGCTCTGCTCTTACTGTTAGAGGTTCGTCAAAGACTTTACCGAAATTTATAGACCTCTTACTGACCTGATCAAACAAGACGACCCCTTGAAGTGGGGTCTTTTACAAGCAGCAGATTTTTTCAAGCTCGTCACCCTGCTCATGTCTTCCCCTTTTTTAGCTCACTTTAACCCTTCAGCCCCGACGGAAGTCTGCACTAACGCTAACGGTTACAGAATCGGCGCTTTGCTGGGCTACCGACACTGCAGGAAAAATCGCATGATCGCTTATCCTAGCAGACTGTTGCCCTCCTCAGAGCGCAATTTCCCTTCCCCAAGATACTTCGCCATGGCAACGAGCAGCGTCGGGATCCGCACCTAAACCAAATAATACAACGGATTCAATCCTCCTCACACGACACGACACCTCTCTACGCATGTTTGCCGTGGGAGATAACACCATATATTGGCATTATTTGTCGCCCACCAGTCCCGATCTACTGCTGGTCGTACCAAAGCACTTGCGCTTCGCTGTCCTCTGCGAGCTTGACGATGCACCAACCACAGGTCACCTTGATATTTCTCACACGTATGACCGAGTGTGCCAACGCTTCTACTGGTCTGGCCTTTCACGCCCTGCGTGGCGTTCCGTCAACGCCTGCGAAGTTTGTCAGCGCCAAAAAAGTCATCGGGAGGTCCTGCAGGCTATCTTGAGCCTATTGACAATTCCACCAGAGCCTTTCTTTCGAGTATGTTTGCATCCTCTCCAGTCCTGTTCAACATCCACTTCGGGCAACAAGTGAGTCGCCGTTGCTGCAAATTATGCGACCCGCTACACAATCACCCGAGCCTTTCCCCGACGCGGTGTTCTAGTGGCCAAGATACTTGGATGCTGACCCGCAGGTCGCGGAACTGCATCTCGGCTGCGGCGGCTGCATTTTCGATGGAGGGGAAAATGTTGTAGGCCTGTGTGCTCAAATTTGCGTGCACGTCAAACAACCCCAGGTGGTCCAAATTTCGGGAGGCCTCTACTGCGGCATCTCTCATAATCATATGGTGGTTTTGGGACGTTAAACCCCACATATCAATCTAATAAATCACCTCAGCCTTGCCCATAAGCTGCACTACGGACGTAACTGATTTTTGTTTTTTCGCTTTCAGGCCTAATTTTAATACACGGTGCCCCGCGCCAACTCCTGAGAGACCAAGGCCGTACCTTCTTTGTTCAAGTTATTGACGATGTCATGCATTCCTACTCAAGCCATAAGCGCACGACCTCGCACCACCCCCAGACAAACGGGCTTACAGAGCGCTTAAAGCGGACCCTAACATACATGCTTTCCAAATACGTGTCGACCGACCACCGTGACTCGCACCCACTACCATACGCCACGTTCGCGTACAACTCTCCACGCCACGACACTGCTCGATGATCACCGTTATAGCTTTAATTTGTACGTGAACCAACGTTACCAAAGGATGTATACATTTCTTCCGGCTTCGGCAAAATCAACTACCAAATACGCTCGCGGTGCTATTGCTCGCGATGGCCACGCTCGTCAGCTTGCCCGCAACAGATTGATGGCTTCTCAAACTACACAGAAGCCCCTTTACGCCGAGCTGCTTCGCGAAGAACGACTTTCAGTAGGTTTTTTCGTTATTTGCTGGTGCCCAACTCGACGCGTCGCAGTTTGAGAGAAGCTACTTTGATGCGGCATTGTCTCGGATTACCCCACGACCTCGTCTCCTCTTTTATCTCGTGACGTGGTTCACGTATCAAGGCTCAAGCGCTACTACATGCCTTTTATACTGTGACCCCATAGACGCGCCAGGTCGGAGCTTTCGCCAACGAAGGTTGTGTTGCTTTGTTTTCACTGACCCTAAAACGCGTCTAGCCGGAAGTTGAAGAAGTTGACTGTGCTGTATTGTGGCTTGCGACTGACCATGTTATAGTCACGTAGCAATATGATGTCGCACTTCACGTCATGTTTCAGCGTTCTGAGCACGGAGGGCCTACTAACCCTCAAGCCGCATGGCCGCAGCGCACATCGCAAACGTCTGGCTTTCCACCCATCTCTGGTTAACTACTCTCAGGGATAGAGAAACTATATCAAGACGCTCTAGTCAGTGCAGTATTGTGTGAGAAGCAAAATCTTTCGCATATATCGCAATACCGCGTGCGAACGATACATGCACACGTCCAAAAAACAATGGCCACACCACGGAAAGTCCTTGCCGTCTACCTAGAAATCATCCCGTGGACACCGTGTGGTCTGTAGCTTGTTATCTCTGAACTGATGCTTTTATTTTTTTGTATTATTCATGTTTTGTATTATTCATGTTCGAAATGTGGGGTGAGACTTTTGAAATGAGTTTCAATATTTGGTTATACAGCAATTGTAATAAAAGATATGGGAATAACATTTGCAAGGAACTTTGCTGATAGGAATGGTAGTGGTAATAACAGCTATGGTTATGAAGTTTCCATTAAAGCTATAAAATAGTTTTAAATATCATTTGGGGTCCCTCATTTTTATTTTCTCGGGTTTTTACATATGTACCTATTCTTTGAGAACTAATGATTGCAGAGCATTGAAAAATTTTACAGCAGTAGCAATTACTGCTTTAAAATGGAACTGGAAGTGTGAGTGTTAAATGAAAACTAAATTCGCTATCCATTTTACCTTAGTGTATGAATGAGAATCGCCCCATGCGAATGGATTTTTCATACATATGAAAAACAAATACACATAGGCAACTGATTGTAGTTACAGTTAAATAAGTACTACTAGTTCACAAGTGCAAAACGTTCCACCTATTATTGCTTTTTTGATATCAAGAAAAGGGAACACAAACCTGCAAAATGTTTTCACAAACGCAGAGACCACTTCTAGGTACAACCATATTTTCTGTCAACGGGTTGAAACAAAAGGACGAACACTTATTTTCAAAACCTGAGGTGCACAAGTGGGACACAATTACTGAATGATAATGAAATGCTAAGTCAGGCAATTGAAAAATCTTCAAATCGAAAACAAAATCACTTCCGACCTCTCAATCTTCACTACTAAAACATTCGTGTCGAATCGGTACCGTTTTCAACGAACCACATTCAAATGATGCACGCCGTAGGCTTTGCGAGTGGTGATCAAGGAGGATTAAAGAAAAATTGCTGGAGTGGAAGCTCCCGCAATGCCTTGCCAGCAGAACTAAAGCCACCTTTTGCCACTGCCAAGATGTCGGAAACATGCTGTTTTCTGATAGTGCCCACTTAAAGATCAAGTGGCTTTAATATGTTATGTAAATGCTACGTTAGTTCTATATTAAAAGATAGTTGTTCCCGACAAAAGAACAGACAGAAATAAGTATGAATGACTGAATCTTGAAAAACTTTGCCTCTAATTAGAGGCTCACTAAGATAACTAGTAACTGAGAGACGCACTTGGAGCACTATGTGACCCGAAAAAGTTCCCACATTTAACTCGTTGGGTATGCGAGGGAAACGCTTTGTTTTTAATTGCTGAATGGTGATACTTTATCATTCCCCTGGTAAAATGGCCGCCACAGTTGCCATATTGCCAGAGGAACGGCTTCACGTCTGCGCAACCATTTCCAATCCAACAATTTTTTTTTAATCCTCCTTAGTGGTGATGCACACTTCCGTCATGATCTCAAAGGACACAAATTGGGGGTTAGTTCCTTTTGTGTTCTATAGCTGGCACCATTAAGGCCTGTTCACACCAGCACGGATCCGTAATGCAGAGAGGCGGTTTCGTAAAGTGGACTCAGGTTATTTGCGAAAGCGGAAAAGCCGCGGTCGCTTGCCCGGATCGTGGCTGAACCAATTTTATCCACACGCAGACGTTGGCCACTTTGGCCGCAACCAATCAGGGCCCAAGACACGTGCTCACAGCATTGCGTGGTGCCGTGGAATGGCGGCAGGTCTACCAGGGATCGGTGGATTGCTCAGTCTTGTGGCAAAGCGGGCAGAGGGCGACGTGGTAGGTCTGAACAGCCACGCGTTTTCGCTGACTCTCCGCTTTGAATGCTTGGGTGCCCCGCGTTCAATGTGAACGCAACTATACGCCACGTTATTGCTATACAGGAATGCTGGAAAGACAAAGAAATCACAGTATATCCACAGAGTAAATTATGTGTGGGGCGAAGCATCCGTCTCTGCTTCCGTCCGTCCGTCCATCTCTCTGTCTGTCTGTCTGTCTGTCTGTCTGTCTGTCTGTCTGTCTGTCTGTCTGTCTGTCTGTCTGCCTGTCTGTCTGTCTGTCTGGCTGTCTGTCTGTCTGTCTGTCTGTCTGTCCATCCGTCCGTTCAGCCATTCGTCCGCCCGTCGATCTAGTGAACACTCTAAGTACCGCCCCCTCACATCTTTTCATAACGTACAAGTACCACCGTCTAGCGGACATCCAAGAACTAAACGAGAGGTAGATACCTACTACTACTACTATAACTACTACTACTACTACTACTACTTCTACTACTACTACCACTACTACTACTACATACACCGGGGACGCACGACCCAGAGATAAAGAAGTTCGTACTAAAAATGCTAAGGAGAAACTGGCGGGAGGCCATCCACCCGTTGCGGGGTGGCAGGGGGGCCTGAGGAAAAATCATGGACTTAACACCTAGCGCACTGCGTCTTCAATATTTTACGCTTTGAGTGTGTAGAAAGAGCTAACGATGTTACCTACAATTGTTAATGCCGATGTGCTTGCGTGTTGAGGTCGGGGCGAGGCTACTAATTAGCGCAGCAGGGCTTCCAAAGACATCAACGAGCAGTCTACCAAGCCAACAAGAAGTGTCGAAGAACTACGAAAAAGGTGAGGGCCTTCCCTCCCCTTTTTTCGCTAAAACACAAAGTCTACTGCATAACTTTTTCTTTGAAAGGTTCGTCTGCCTCCCTTAAGAAAGCTCTCAAATTAGAGCGACTCCACTTCCACACCTTACGGCAAAAAAAACAAAAAAACTAGCTCCACCCTCTGGTTGTACTCAACACAATTGGCACGAGTAAAGCTTTTCTACTTTTTTCCAGGAAGCGTGCACGACTGACTACTTCACTTGGTTCGCGAATTCTATAGCGTGCGAACAGCCGTCGTAGCACTTCCATTCCACCGGCACGCCGCGTTCACCGAGCACTCCCACTTTGAACTCATTGCACGTCCGACTCGTATGCTAAATAACGCAGTAAGGCGCAAGACCCTCAATTCCCGAAAGAGGCTGCCGTAAGCGCACATACATATATATCGAGACCTCGGCACACGGCTAGTGGGGCTGATAGTGCGTTTACTGACACCTCGCCACCCAACGCTGCTGCAGCACACGTTCGCCACATTCCGCTTTCTTCTTTCTTGACACAAAGCGGATTTTGCCTCTACCAGAATCCGCTGTATGGTAAAGCCCCGCCGAGACAAAAAGTCCACTGCAACCAGGTGTTCCTGATCGGGTCCTCAGTCTCTTTTGTCTCGAAAAGAGGGCAGGAGCAAAAAAAAAAGTGGACGAAAAGTGGATAAAACAAAAGGTGTGAGAAAGGGTGAGGAAAGAAAAGATACAGGTGCCGTGGTTGATACGTCGTTAGCACGTCTTTGAGAGTTGAGAAACAAAAGCGAATAGATCGACACGGAAAAAAAAGAATGGTTAGCAGTAAGAAAACACTGAATGTCCCCAAAGAAGACATCCTTCCAGAAGCTACGAAAGACGTTCGCACAAAGAAAAGAGTGTCAACAAAGATCCTCGTCGTCGTCGGACGCGAGAGCAGCCAGTTAATCGTTACGTCGAACGGCAAGCGACAGCCCTCCCCTTCGCCCCTCACCTCCTTCGAGTTTCGGTCCACACTTCTCGTTCTCTTCCAATTTCTCACCTCTACCCCCCTCCTTCCTTTTCCAATCCGGAGACGATCTCGCTAGCGGGTGGTGAAAAACGCCTCACTCTCCTGCACCGCCTTTTCAGAAGCCCGAAAAAACGAATAGCGTTCCTTTATCCTCCTCGCCCAATCCTCCGCCATCCCTTTTCTTTATCTGACAAAAAGCCGTCCTCGCAACGGGAACACGACGATGACGCAGAAAGGAAAGACAATGAAGTCCAAAGAAAAAGAAGAAAGAACAGAACAGACTGGACAAAGTTGCTCCTTAAAGAAACGCCTCAGTGCCCTTCCTTATGTCCTTCCGCGCCTCTCTGTCTTTCATTTCCCCAGCGCCCCACTGGACACACAGACACACACGCAGCGGAGAGCCGATACATCGAACAGCGGCTGTCCCATCCTGTGTCCACCCCCTCCAACGACCACCGGCCTCAGCAGGGCACACTTGCCGTTCTATATTGTACCGAGTTTCACCGTTCCCTCCGCCCGAGGTGGTATTCAGTTTCGCACCCCCACTTCCCTAGCTTTCTATGTCTTTTTCCTCTTATTGGTTCGACGGTCATTGCGTTTAAAAATGGCTACGGCGTCATCGTCTTTGTGACGGGACCATTTGCGACCGCCATTTTTTCACTTCACTTTCCCTCCTCTCAACTCTATATATCTCTTTCTCAGTTCTGGAGAGAACAGTGAAGCAGTTTGGTAGTCGAGGGCAAGGTTAGATCATGCTGTGCGAGGGGGAGGACCGAGAGTCCGCCGGCGTTCACCGTTGGCCGGTATAGGGAGGCGGGCAAGAGGAGACTCCCAAGTCTTGACCCTGTGTATCCACGATCGATGCCCCCAAGCGACGGATAGGAGTAGCAGCAGCGTCGCACCCCTTTTCTAACCCCGCGTTCAACGCGTCCGGTCTCACTGATGGCCCGATATGCCACTCTTCTTTTTTTCGGGGGACACACAAGGAGGAAACGGGAGTTTATAACGTCGGTATTCGGTGCGCCCCGCCACATTCTTGGTATTTGCTTCTCTTCTTCAATATACAAAAAAAAAGAATCAAGCAAGCTGCCGGTTGCTTCCGCGCGCCCTTCAAGAGCAGTGAAGCGACGGCACCTTCGGCACAGGGTGCTAGACAGATTGATGAAGCCGCCAGGGCGAAATTGTCCGTTGCGAGTTTTTGAGCTTCCGCACCACGACCGTTCATTCTTCGCTCTGTACAGAGACGCTGCCTAAATATTTTTATAGAAGCGGTCTTCAAAGATATAAGATGAGGCAGAGTGATTTGTGTGAAGTAAATTCGCCGTTTCCTATTTTTAACTCTTGTACTCGTGTGTTTTCGTTCTTTCATATTACACTGACGTTGACCTTGCAGCAGACTGAGTTACTACGGCAGACCCGCACGCAGCAAGCGATCGTTCTACATGGGCCTTTCGTGCGTTGACACCAGGAGTGCTTCGTAAGGCGCTGAGCAGTACCGCGTGTCACAGAAAGGTAAGCGGCAGTCGATGAACTCTCTATATGAAAACCGCTGACTGGATTTTGAATGGAAACTACATATTGAAAGCACCTGTGTGTAACACCGCTCTTTTATGATCTGTGGACCATCGCTTTCATTTCCCTGTTGAACTAGGGCTCTGGGTGCGTCATGACGCTTCTCTGTTGAACAGACGGACTGTACTAAAAAAATATTTCTGACAACTGAGAGTACACAGCAGCTTATTTAATTACGAAGTAGAGGCCTTCCAGGTGGGTCACGACGTGGTAGTTGTAGGTTTAGCCTACTTGCTTCCATCAAATGGGGCCGACCCACATCAGCCTTTCACTGAGCCTCAGGACCCAATCAATTGTTATCATACCATACCACACCATGCCATATACCAAGCAAATATTGCCGCTAAAGACAGACTGGGAGGCGTATGGCCCAGTGAGCTCACAAGGTCACTTATGCATAAGCCGTCCAGTGTGGCTACATTATCATCATCATAGTGGATGCTGGACAGTCAATGAGTCACCATCATCGGCGATTGAAAGGTTCTTGAGTAACTGGGCCCCTTGTTGACGCTGTGGCTACTGCATTTGACGTAGATGACGATGATGATGATGCAGAATGCCTGGTCCTTTGCAATGGTTTTGCTGCTTTCCACTCCACACTGCGTACACGAGTGACGATGAACGACATTTACCGAGCTGTAATGAAACCATTGATTTCATCCCTTCAACATTCTCCATAACGAAGTACAGCACACATTATACTGTGTTCTTTTGATCGATCTTGGCGTGTTGTTTTTTGCTCGTGGTCTGTTTGAGCTTACTTTTTGTGCCCAAGCAATCTGAAACGCACTTTTTGCCGGGCAGTGACAGATCGGACACCGCTCCCTCACTGTACCAATCAGTCATCGACAAGTACAAGCTAATTGGCTGCGCGACAACGGGTGCTTTCGGAAAATTGTCGTGTATATGTGCCACCGCAGCTTGTGCGACCTGTTGCCCGGCGCTAAAGAACAGAATCGGCTCTCACCATTCATAGTTCATTACTTGTCCCAAAGCGACCTTATCGAAAATGTTTATTGATTGATTCCTATACATCTGCTCATGTGCGTCAGAACCTGTGAATATTATAATAGCTTCGTGGTCTTAAGCCAGTCATTCACTGTAAAAGGCACCCCCAATACTGCACCTATTCCCTTAAGGCCACGTAATAGGTGCTTAGCAAGTTAGAAACTACCTCATGCACTAAGTGTTAGAAGTGCACACAAGGAACAGGAATTCGCTATCGCGTTCAACTCCTAAAGGCGAACATTTAGGGTCCTCTAATTTTAAGGTCTCTGTGCCAACTGTGTAATTTAATACAAGCCTTAAAACATGTGAATCATTGCAGATTGCAGCGGCTCAGCCAAATGCATTTTCAACTTTTCGCGCCTTTTACACGTATATTTGTTTCAATACTCGTAGCACCATCGACTGATATGATTTCATGTCTCCAGTGTACGTCATGGAAGTTCCGGGGGGTAGTAAACGTACTTTGCTTGTGTTACAACATGCTCCGCGTTGATGTGAGCTGAGTGACTGTTTATCTCGAGCTTTCTTTTCTCTCACGCAATGAATAGCTCAAGCTGTCTTGCGTGTCAGATATTTAGCTGGCTGTTCAAGAGTGTAAAAGTTGTGACATTGTTTAACATTTCTGAAGCATATGGCAATTGATATAGCTCCAGCTCGTAAGGCTCGCTTGCTGGATTCTATGCCGAATGATTGGACCCCGTGTCCTCCGACGACTCGTAAATCTTGCTGATTAGCCCGCCGACTGCGGCCTCTTGATGCCGTGAAGCTCTCGCCGAGTGGGTCCCATCCTCCGGCTCCTTCGACAGTGTTCCAATCCTTTTCTGTCTTAATATTTACTTCTCACTCTATTTCTTTTAACCCCTCCTAATCCTGTTGCTTCGTGGGCTACTGCTGAGGTGTCACACTTCTTCTTCACGTTCTCTGGTGGCTCATACCAAATGCAGGGGATTGGCCGAGTAGTAGGCGGTTTTTTTTTCAGTATTTTTGTTAGTATACTACTAATACAAGCTAGAACTAATATAGCGAATTTAAGTACGAATTAGCTGCAGATGACCCTCAGGTCGCGGAATTGAATCCCGGCTACGGCTGCTGCATTTTCGTTGGAGGCGAAAATGTTGTATGCCCGTGTGCTCAGATTTCGACGCACGTTAAAGAACCCCAGGTGGTCAGAATTTTCGAAGCCCTCAACTACGGCGTCTCTCGTAACCATATGGTGCTTTTTAAACGTTAAACCACACATATCAATCAATTAGCTGAAAATCACTGTGGGGATTCCTTTTTTCTTCTTTTCTCAAATGTTGCAGTTTCTGATTCAGAGATAATCACTTCAGCCTTCAACACCTACTATCACTCAGTCCTTATGACTGACGACTTACACACTCCTGCTTTTAATTCAGAATCTCACCCTGGCATCGACGATGCGTCAGTGTCACTTGAGGGCGTCCTCAATCTCATTTGAAACTTTGACACCAAGAAATCATAAGGTCCCGATGGCGTCCGGACAGCTTTCCCTGTTAGATGCGCTCTTTGGTGTAGCAGATACCTCACACCTATTTTTAAAACATCTCTCTCATCAGCGGCACTTTCATTCTCGTGGAAACGCGCTTCTATTCTTCCCTATTTAAATCAGGTAACGTCAAATTATTATGCAATATCAGACCCATCTCTAACAGCACATTCTTGTAAAATGCTTGAGCATATTATCTTCAAACACATCATAGAATTCCTTGAACGAACAATATTTCGAGAACTTCCCTGCGCGGTTTCAGACGTGGTTGTAGCACCATTACTCAACTGACAGAATTCGTTCATGACATCAGCAGCTAGACATAGGTGACCAGGATGATACCATATTCATTGATTTTGCCAAGGCCTTGGACACTCTATCTCATCCTAAACTATTGCACAAATTGTTTGTCACACTAAAGAATGCATTATTGGTTGGCTGGATATCCGACTTGCTTTTACAGCGTTCTAAATACGTGTGCTTTAACTCTACTAACTCACCACTGATACCAGTTTTATCAAGAGTTCCCCAGGGTTCTTTCTGTGTTAGGACCCCTTTTAATCCTATTTTATATAAATGACCTCCCCCCCTTACACACTTCTGTGCAAAAACGTCTAGTCCCAGATGACTGCGTCTTCTATCTTAGTGTTAAATCTCTACTGGATCATGCCATTTTTAACCATTCATTTCCTCATTACGGTAGCTGGTTCAAATCTTGGCCAATGAACATGAACTTATCTAAGACAGTCATTATGTCATTTGTGAGACGTTCATGCGCGTTGACTTTTGACTATATTTTTAACAATGTTAGTCTGTAGGTCGTTCGAATGAAAGTACTTTGGTGTCCTTATGACACATAATTTATCGTAGTCCAAGCATATTGTTCTCACATGCAACAAAAACAAAATCCTTAAAAGTATGGGTTATTTACATCATACGCTCCATCTTGCTTCTCAGGAAATGAAACTGCTTACCTAGAAAGCTCTTATTCGATCGGCCCATTCTTGAATATAGTAGTGTCCTTTGGAACCCCAAGAAGAAATGTGGCATCAACAAACTTTAATCTGATCAAGAAAGAGCTGCGCACTTTATATGCAACAGACATGAAAGGCATTTTTCTCCACAAAATTTTCCTCCCCAGCTATGTTGAATGCCTATAATTTCTGCACAATTTCAGCACTCAGGAATCATATCTGAAACTTTCCAGATCTTTGTCTCCGAGGAGTGACCATGCCCTTTCCATTGCAACTTTCTACACCCATACTGACATGTTCAAATACAGTTTTTTTTTTTCCTTCAACTAACGAAGCCTGGAATGTGCTGCCCGGAAGTGTTAGTTCTCTATCACTTCGAGAATTAAGGAAGCCTGTTCATGACTGTTCCATTGCTGCTTTTTTTTGTTTCTCCCCACTCCTCCAATAGCCTCATTAAGGCTGCAATATGTAAAAATAAAAGAAATGATGAAATAAATAAATAAAATCTCTAACAGCCCCCCGCTCCCCTCAGCTGGTAGTTGGAGTGAGCATCGGGCTTTCGATCGCTATCTGATCATTGCCACAATCTGTGCGTCTGCTGCTGTAACTGCCCCCCTGAAAACACAACCAAATTATCTGACTTTACGGTTATCGGTGATAGTTACCAAATTGTTTTCATTTTTCCGTTTGCTTTGTAAGATTCTCGCCGTACCGACGAATAAAATGAGATCGGCTGATAGTGTGGCGGTAACTATAGGAGCAGATAACAACCACACCACGACATTGCTGCTTTCGCGCCATAAAAACCCAACATAAATAAATAAAAACAACCCCGCGCACTTCATCTTTGTTGCCAAATGGCGATCTGCCGGGTGCACTGGACCATGCATGGCCTCCGAGATTGCACGCAGCCTTTCAGCCGTCACTGTGTGAAGCTCAAGCCGTCGATTGCGCTCATGGGAGCGCTGGGATTGTCAGCGATGCCAGTATGTCTCATGAGTTGAGGAAGCGAGGCAGTGGTTGGGAGGAGGGTACAGCTATAATTGCCCGAAGCGGCATAGGGACGTGGTGCGTCTCTTAATTTGTGGTATGAATGATTTGATGACGACCTAGGCTAAACGTTGGCAAAACTTCAACAACCCATTGCAGGTTTCCGTTAATTCTAAATTTTTGTGCTCAGTAAAATAATCCCTCATTTGAGGTTCGCGTAAAATGATGCAAAAGTACACTGCTATAACGAGGGTTGCGTATGAGTACTGAATGAATTATTGAACGAGCGCACAGGTGCATGAATAAGTGAACGAACGGGTGCATTAACAAACTAAATTGGAAAATATAATATTTATTGACCGTCAGAATATTGAATGAAATAATGAATGAACGGGGTGCATGAACATACGGCGCTTCGGAAGTCTCTGTACCGAAATTGATCGAATAGATTGAACAAAAGTGTGACAGGGGACCGCATAATAAACAAGAAAGGGGAACAACATATTGCTAATTCATATTGTATTACTTAAGTTTTGTCAGTTAGTTCAGTTAGGGGAGCGAAAGTGACTGAAACCATTGAACAATGCGAATAAATAGAGGGGTTCCTACATTTAAATGGGGGTACCAGAAGACAAGTGAACCAGTCGCCCAATAACCGAACGGTAAGTTAATTTAAGGAATTAAGGGAGAGACTCATAGCAGGGCTAGCATAAAAAAGACGCAATCTGGATCTCTCTCGATTGGGTAAGGTATGGCATGCGTTAAATAGGCGAGAGTTTCGGTGCTGTAACAAAAATAAAATTGTGTAGAAAAAATAAATTGAAAAACAAAAGCACTGGCACGATTCAGGATTCTGTTTCGGGTAACACCGAATCAAAGTACACGTCATTCAAATCAGCATATCGTTTTGCTAATCGCCGTTCGTATCTGGGCCTCAGCGATTTCTCTCTTTCCGCAGCGAAAAAAAAAACTACATTGAAGCAAAACAGAGGTGCACGTGTTTTGAAAGAAATGGCTGGAACTGTATCAGCGTGACAATGACGTTTCACTAATTGAATCGTTGATTGCTTCTGGACGAAGGCAATTCAAGAGAAAAAAAAAACAAAGAATAGAATTTTTGGGGGGGGGGGGGAAGCAATCCAGGCGGAGGTGATTACGATCGTCTGCTGCTAGAAAAATCCAATCCGTGTGTTCGTCAGCTGAAAGAAACACTACATATATCTTACTAACAGGTATTCAAACAAGTTCACTTGACCTCCTGGCCTTCCCAACCCCTTGTCGCACCTTTTGAGGAAACAGTACGCCTGATGGTGCCTTCCAAAGAATGAAATAACAATTTGAACGTATAGAGGACCATTAAACCTGCCGTACGATTCTAATACTTACAATTTCTAATTACAAATCTATCTATCTTTCTATCTATCGATCTCTGTCTGTCTGTCTGTCTGTCTGTCTGTCTGTCTGTCTATCTATCTATCTATCTATATATCTATCTATCTATCTATCTATCTATCTATCTATCTATCTATTTATCTATCTAATAAGGCAAAACTTCATATTGATATGCATTATACGACATTTGTCTATGCTATATTCCATAATTCACGTTATAAAACTGATGATGCACCAGTCCAAGAATTTGAAGTCGCGCCATTCATCGCGTCTTCACCTCGCCCGGCTCCTCAGTAAACATGGTGCAGTGGTGTTTAGCACAGAGTAGTGTGTCCGAATCCCAGTCTCAATGGCCCTAATTCTACGTTGTCAGCGTAGCATAACCGAGGTCATGGTCAGATCTTTATTAATTGCGACTCGCTAAAGAGCCTCCAGTAATCCAATTACTTCTGAACGTCTTACCGCACGTCGTCCCGCGTTGCCCGTGGTGCAGTTTTGGTAGATTTGCCTACATAATTTACGAACCTAGGTATTCAGCGCGTAAAATGACGTTGGTATGCAAAAAAGCAGGACTGGCGCCTAAGTATATTCATTCACTTGACTGGCTTCCTTGTGTCCTCCTTGCCCCGACTGTGCTGGACCCATCGTGCGTAGTCCACCGATTACCGCCTATCACAACATTTATTGCATAGTGCAGTATACGTCTCGCATGCTCGGGCCATAAACTCCGCTGCTCACCGAATGATTCAGCAGACTATGTCATAACACGCCATGAACCGAAATTCCATCGGCTGCCGCATTTCGTTCGTCTGGAAGGGGCCACTCTCGACTTAAACTTTATTCGTATGTAGTACACCTAGCGCGACAAATGGCTGTGTGTCTACGATGGGGCAGATAAGCCGAGTAGTCACAACGTCGTATCCGACATGTCTGATACTATTCCTGCCGCGGCAGCCATAAAAAAAGGTGAAGCTTTGCCGCGAAGGTGAAGCAGTGAACGTGATAGAAAAAAATAACCGGAAGGTCATGTGCAGAATGGCAAGCAGATTGAAACGTGCCCCGCGTTTCTCACGCACCAATGTCGCAGGAAACGTATGCTCACAGGTACAGATGAAAGCGAATAAGCGCCTCAGTTGTTACTTCACTGTTACTTCGCTGAAAAGCGCGTTCTTTTCGCAAACGGAGACTGTACAACGATAGCAGTGACCTTTGTGCGCCCGGTAACTACAACAGAATCGTTCCGACGAAAGTTCAAGGCCAGCCAAGACATACGATTGTCCGCACCGCAAGATGAGAGTGCGCGTTAGCATCCACCCTGCTCCCTCTCCGCGGGACAACGTCCTCGTGAGAGATGAGAGCGCGCGCTCATTGCGCCATCTCGCTGGTAATGTTGAAAACAGGATAGTTCTCCCTGAGATGCCCATCATGAGCGGCAAGTGATAGGTAAAAAGAGCCTGCGCGTCTGAGCGCTTGAGCGCGTTAGGAGTGCTCCCTCGTGGCTCAGTCGTTAACGCCTCGCACACACTCTGCAGAGGTGTGTGCGAGGTGTTATATATATATATATATATATATATATATATATATATATATATATATATATATATATATATATATATATATATATATATATATATATAATCGTTATCGCACTAAAATGGTTCCACTCTTCTACTTATTGTGCCGACGTTGCCATTACGTGTGCGTGAACTGTGCGTTTGTGTAAAGCAATACTGTTCTCGCGGTAATTGTATACTTTGCTTGCGTCACCTGTTCGTGTCTCCGTCACTGCGCATTTGTTAGTGGTAAATAGCACAAAACCTTCGTCCATACGAGAAAGGCGGCCCGTCGCCACCTCTACCGAAGCGACAAAGCCACCACTTCTTTATTAGTTAAGGTCGCGGGATCGAGTCCCGGCTGCAGCAGCTGCATTTTTAATAGAGGCGGATACACTTGATACCCATGTACTTACGTTGAGGTGCACGTTAAAGAATTCCATGTAGTCGAAATTTTCCGAGCCCTTCATTACAGCGTCTATCATATTTTTGGCACTTTAAACACCAGATAATAATAATAAAAATATTATTATTTATTACGTAGTCTGCGAATACAGTACACAAAGATAGCGTTCATTGCATACGCATGCTCGAAAGTTTTGTCTGTCTGTCTTCCCGGGTGCAACCATACGAGTGGATTAGGTGGTTATTTGACCGTTTTGAGAATTTAGCATTAGCGCCGCCGTGTTGTGGCGGTTCGCCATCTGAGCACGGAGCTGCGGTTTTGCGATAGGGCCGCTCAATATACATTATGAAAGCTAGTTTTATAGAAAGTTTGGCGGACAATCCCCGAAACTTCAAACTTTGTTTCATTAAATGTTTGCCCACCTTGAAAAAGGTACCCGCAGTGCCTTGTGGTCTCCTAAATACGGTGTACGAGGTAGTAGTACAGATTGTATAATCATAATTTTTAGCACGGGACGCTCGTGTGCGCCTTTTGTGTGTTTTGCGTCATCGACGACCATGTAATTTAACTATTGTACAAGTTCAGAGAAAGAGGAAACCTGTAGAGCAAAAGAGTCTTGTACACAGCTTGCAGCTGAAGTCGTCACGTCAGCAAGCACACTTGTTTTTTGTCAGGGTTGCTGCCTTAACAAACACAAATGAGCATGTGCAAACACCAGCCCCGGTGAGCTTCCTGTTAAAGGACTATTCATCTCTATACTACAGCTTACACTCACGCGTTAGACAGCCGCTGATTGCGTCAATTCCACGAAGGCGCCCGAACTTCATAAGCCAACCGTATATCGACAGCACACAGGGAGCCATACTAATATATAACAATTGTCGGGCTTTGAGCCCCCAAAACCACGATATAGTTGACGGCATAAGGGAGGGCTCTTCAAATATCTGCCTTCCGGGGTTCTTCAACGTACATCAAAATCTATACTGGAGCGAAGCGTTTTCACCTCCATTAAAGATACGACCGGTAGTCGATCCCACGACCTTTGGGTCAGTTGTTGAGTACCAGAAGTGAGAGCTCTGTGGCAAGTTAGTAGAAAACAACGGAAAAGGAACGACGTAAAGAAAGAAAGAACTCACGGCACGGACTCTTTGCTCTGGGATGTGGATCGGCCCTCTCGACAAACAACCACAAGTGCTCGCCGGCGAGCAGGTTAAGCGTGCGCGCCGCGTCCAGCACGGCTCGGGCCAGCGTCGGTTCGGCGAATAGCAGCAGCACGCGGGCAGGACTCGAACCCACGCGTGCCAGTTGATTGAGCATGGGCGGCGGCCGCTCTTCGGCGTCCTCGTCGTCAACGCCGTTGGAACCGGAAGCTGCCGCGGGGAGTGTGACGTGCAGCAGCGGTCGCCAAGGGGTGCCCTGACACAGGGTGGCCAGCCTGCGGGCCATGGTGGACGCGTCGGGCGACTCGTCGGTGAGCAGCACGAAGTGGTACCACCGGTTGTGCGACAGCAGTGCGTACAGGGCCTCGGTGAGTTCGGACAGGCCCGGGTCCAGGCTGAGGTAGAGCTCGCTCGCCTCCTGCGCAGTTGGCAACAATGAGAGTTCTACGTTTGTACGTTGATTCTTACACACTACGAATAATGGCTGCGCACTTGTGAAATGCGCAGCGATTTCGTTTGGCAAAGCAGCGAGCTCCAAAGACGAGGTTTTGTGCAACCAAGTATATGCGTGGGACCTTCAAGATAACTCGCTGCGAGGGTCACATCGTTATAAAAACTTCGCAGAAACAGCTGGCAAGAAATCATCCACTGTTAAAGTGAAGGTCTTTGATGCCTCGTGAATGCGAACAGTGATCGCTGGCGCCGTCGCGCGTGATGTAAAGAAATCATGCGATGAGACCACACGTCGTCAAAATTGGTGACTTCATCATGCAGTCCTGATGAAGAAATTCCACTATATATACATAGTTACCCCTTCCAAAATGGGCTGACCTAGGGGGCAGCGCAGAAGCTCGAGTGGGAGGGCTTACTCCAGTTCTTGATGATTTTTCCATTCCCCGACAAGCTTCAGGGAGTGGACGAAGGAACAACTCACTCAAATGAGAGTGTCATTCTAATCGAATGCTCGTCAGGGGCATAGCCACAAACCTGTTTCGGGAGGGAATGGGGGGGGGAGAATCTCTCATACTTCATGTATGTTCCTGCATGCGCTCGCGAGTGTATATGTACGCAAGCCAAACTGACATATTTCGGATAGGTTTGAAAACCCAAACCGCCCTATACTATGTTCCTGATGCACGCTACACGAGGTGGCTTATTCTGCCGTCCAAGAAATCTGGTCTGTGATTGTATAACAACGCATTGCAAAACGTGCAGCATCCTTCCCCATTCAAGTGTTACGGAAGGTGCAAAATTCCGCTGAAACTTTGTGTCTGTGTGTCCGTGCGTGTGTGTGTGTGTGCTTGTGTGTTTGTGTGTTTGTGTGTGTGCGTGCTTGTGTGTTTGTGTGTTTGTGTGTGCTTGTGTGTGCGTGCGTGTGTGTGTGTGCTTGTGTGTTTGTGTGTTGTGTGTGTGTTGTGTGTTGTGTGTGTGTGTGTGCTTGTGTGTGTGTGTATGTGTGTGTGTGTGTGTGTGTGTGTGTGTGTGTGTGTGTGTGTGTGTCGCTTGCGTGTCTGTGTTTCTTTTCGCTGTATGATCCACTCCTCATCATCACCATCAGCCTGACTACGTCCACTGCAGGACAAAGGCCTCTCCCATGTTCCGCCAGTTAACCCGGTCCTGTGCTTGCTGCTGCCAATTTATACCCGCAAACTCCTTAATCTCGTCTGCCCGCCTACCCTTCTGTCTCCCCCTAACCCACTTCCCTTCTCTGGGAATCCAGTTAGTTACCCTTAATGACCAGCGGTTATCCTGTCTACGCGCTACATGCCCGGCCCATGTCGATTTCCTCTTCTTTATTTCAACTATGATATCCTTAACCCCCGTTTGTCCCCTAATCCACTCTGCTCTCTTCTTGTCTCTTATGGTTACACCTACCACTTTTCTTTCCATTGCTCGCTGCGTCGTCCTCAATTTAAGCTGAATCCTCTTTGTAAGTCTCCAGGTTTCTGCTCCGTAGCTAAGTACCGGCAAGATACAGCTGTTATATACCTTCCTCTTGAGGGATAGTGGCAATCTACCTGTCATAATTTGAGAGTGCTTGCCGAATGTACTCTACCCCATTCTTATTCTTCTAGTTACTTCAATCTCGTGGTTAGGCTCTACGGTTATTACCTGCCCTAAGTAGACATAGTCTTTTACAACTTTAAGTGCACTATTACCTATCTCGAAGCGCTGCTTCTTTCCGAGGTTGTTGTACATTACTTTCGTTTTCTGCAGATTAATTTTAAGACCCACCTTTCTGCTCTCCTTGTCTAACTCCGTAATCATGAGTTGCAATTCGTCCCCTGAGTTACTCAGCAATGCAATGTCATCGGCGAAGCGCAGGTTACTAAGGTATTCTCTATTAACTCTTATCCCTAACTGTTCCCAATCTAGGCTTCTGAAAACTTCCTGTAAGCACGCGGTAAATAGCATTGGGGAGATTGTGTCCCCCTGCCTTACACCCTTCTTGATTGGTATTCTGTTGCTTTCTTTATGAAGCACTATGGTAGCAGTTGATCCCCTGTATATTTATTCCAGAATGTTTATATATACTTCATCTACGCCCTGATTCCGCAGTGTCTGCATGACGGCTGATAGTTCTACTGAATTAAACGCCTTCTCGTAATCTATGAAGGCTATGTATAGTGGTTGGTTATACTCTGAGCATTTCTCTATTACCTGATTGATAGTATGAATGTGGCCAATTGTTGAGTAGCCTGTTCGAAATCCTGCTTGTTCCTTTGGTTGATTGAATTCTAATGTTTTCTTTACTCTGTTAGCAATTACCTTTGTAAATAGCTTGTATACTACAGGGAGCAAGCTGATCGGCCTGTAATTCTTCAAGTCCTTGTCATCTCCTTTCTTATGTATTAAGATGCTGTTAGCGTTCTTCCAAGACTCTGGTACCCTTCCCGTCAGGAGACACCTCGTAAACAGTGTGGCTAGTTTTTCTAACACAATCTGTCCTCCATCTTTCAGCAGATTTGATGTTAACTGATCTTCACCAGCAGCTTTGCCTCTTTGCATGCTCTCCAAAGCTTTTCTGACTTCTTCTATCATTACTGGTGGGGTGTCACCTGGGTTACTGCTAGTTCTTGTAGTATTAAGGTCGTGGTTGTCTCGGCTACTGTACAGATCTGTGTAAAACTTCTCCGCTATTTTAACTATCCTATCCATATTGGTAGTTATTTTGCCTTTTTTGTCCCTTAGTGCACACATCCGACTTTTGCCTATCCCAAGTTTCCTCTTCACTGCTTTGACGCTTCCTCCGTTTTTCAGAGCGTGTTCAATTCTCTCCATGTTATACCTTCTTACATCGCATACCTTACGTCTATTAATCCACTTCGAAAGCTCTGCCAGTTCTATTTTGTCTGTTGTACTTGACACTTTCATGATTTGACGCTTCTTAATTAGGTTCTTCATTTCCTGGAAAAGCTTGCCAGTGTCCTGTCTAACTACCCTGCCTCCAACTTCCACTGCACAACGTGAAGACCGCCGCATACACCATCATAATCCGAACCTTCGTGGCGCTATAGAGCGAGAAATGGAAGATGACGTCTGCACACGTTTCTTTCTTGACGAAAAGGTCTTGGAGGTTTTGAACCTTGAATATTTTTCGTCTTACACGAAGCGTCCCCTCAAGGCAAGTCTTGCGTTTTAATATTGCCATAAGGTTACTCACTAGTACAACTAATGTGTGTAAATTATTCCTCTGTGTCCACTCAGGGTACTGCAAGTTATCCGCACTACGCTGAAGAGCCGCGGCCACCAATCCAGTTAGGGACGGTGACCACAAAGTAGGCTCGCACTAAAGGGGAGCAAATTGCTGTTCGTATTTCGCTTCCTGCCTCTTGTGGACTTTTGAATAGGTTCTGACAGCGATGTGTGATTCTTATTAGTTTTAAAAGTCAATTCAAATATATGGTGACCGAAACAGGGTAGCTTCAGTTATGATAGCCCCAGAATAACTTCGTTCGAACGTGATTTCTTCGGGCATTGTCCGGTAATCATCATCATCATCATCATTTATTAACAATTCAAGGCCCCGGTTGGGGAATCACATGAGAGGAGAGCCAACATGGAAGAAAGAGGAACGTTGAAAATGTCAGGAATTAAGCAAATACATTAAATGTAAGATTTAGAAAGGAATGAGATGAAATTGAGCTATAATTCGTCCCCTGAGTTTCGCATCAAGGCCATGTCCTCAGCGTATCGCACGTTCCTAAGACACTTTTCATCACCTCTCATCCCTTACTCTTCCCAATTTATGGTTCTGAAAACTTCCTGTAAACACGCGGTGAATAGCATTGGTGAGATAGTGTCGTCCTGCCTTACACCCTTCTTTATTGGGTTTCTGTTAGTTTCACTATAGAAAACGGTAGTAACTGTGGATGCACTCTAGATTTTTTCCAGTGTGTTTATGTAGAGCTCGTCGATACCCTCATTCTGCAGTGCCTGCGTCACCGGTGATTTTTCGACACGGAAAGCAGAAAAATAGGTCTGGAGATTATTATGTTTAAAACATATAGTAACGTACAGCAGTATCTGCAGAAAACAGCGCTTTGCGAAAGGTGAAGAGACGCTGAATGATGTAAAGGACAGACGACTACCTAGGACAGAAGATGACATTGCCTCGAGGAGATAACAAAAACGCGCTAACGTTTCAGAGCTTTGAGGAGAGCCACACGGTGTATTCTGTGTATATAAATGGCTTGCCCTTAGCATGTTCAACAACATGCGCTTCGTTACATAGTGGTTAGCGCCACAATCTGGGAATCGATAGGTTGCTGATTCGACGCCGCGTGGTTGTCTGACTCTTCTCGTTTTATTTTCTTCGCCATATTTTAGAATATATTTTACAATGCCATAGCCGTGACGTAAATACGTCAGCGACAGCCGTGGAGGACCCCGGCATAAAACACTTTCAAGTTGAAAGAAGCTGGTCACGTAAGTATAGGAATCCAATCCTGAACCTTGTGCTTAGCGGCACGGCGTCATATCCATTGAGCCTCGGAGACGGCTTTCCTTGTGAATTCTGTTATTCTACCTTATCGAAACTGTTCATTTTCCAGTTCCTTCATCTAAGGGAATGAATCCCTTGTTGTTTTTAGTGGTTCGAGAAATGAGTGACATTCAGAGAGAGAGGGAAATAAATAAAAGGAAGAGACAGGGAGGTTAACCTAGACGTACTGGTTTGCTACCCTGTACGGGGGTGGGGAAAAGGATCGGAAAGAGGATAGAAATAGAGAGAGAAAAATAAATTAGAAGAAAAAAACACATGCGCACACATTCAGGGAGTTCCGATCACAGTCGTTTGGACAAGCAGGTTGTAACGCAAGCAGCGCAGGAGCGCCTTCACAGCCTTCTTCTGCGACATAAAGTCCTGTCGGCAGCGCAGGATTCTTTCTTCCGAAAGAGGCTGGTTGTCCAGTTCATCTAGTGCATTGCAGAGTGACTGTCTCTGCGAGCAGTATTGTGGGCATTCACACAGAATGTGCCAAGTTGTTTCATCTCTGCCACAATGGTCGCATGCAGCAGTGTCAGCCATTCCTATGCGGAACGCGTACGCATTGGTAAATGCGACGCCCAACCATAATCTGCAAAGCATAGTAGCGTCTCGTCGGCGTAATTCCGGAGGAATTCGAAGACTAAGAGTTGGGTCCAAAATACCTAACCGTGCATGGATGAAATGTGACTCGTTCCATTGTGACGAGGTGCGCTTGCGAGCAAGCATGCGGAGTTTCCGTGCAGCGTCAGTTCTGGAAAGCGGTATTGATATTTCATCGCTTTCAGTATGGGCAGAACGGGCAGCTCGATCGGCCCGTTCATTGCCAATTATTCCACAATGACTTGGGAGCCATTGAAAGGCTATTTCATGTCCTTCCTCAATGAGTTGGTGAGTCTTTTCTGCAATCTCAAATACCAGCTGTTCATATGGGCCGTGGCGTGAAGGTGATAGAAGGGATTGCAGTGCCGCCTTTGAGTCAGTGAAAATTGTCCATTTTTGTGGCTGTTGGTCATTGATGCATTGCAATGCGGCACGAAGAGCTGTGAGCTCTGCTCCCATTGATGTCGTAAGGTGGAAAGTCTTGAATTTTCTTGTCGCGTCTTTTATCGGTATAACGAATGATGCCGTTGAACTCTTCTGTAAAACAGAGCCGTCGGTGTATACATGTATATAGCCTTGATACGTCTCGTATAACAAGAGCAGATCAAGCTGTCTAAGAGCAGGTGGCGACATATCTGCTTTTTTCTGGATGCCAGGTATAGTTAGCCTGATGTTCGCCTGAGTCAGGCACCAGGGAGAAGTTGAAGGCCTGGCGGCAAGTGTGAAGCATGTTGGCAAAGAATCGCGATATGTGGTGACCGTTTGGCGAAATGACGAACGTGGTCTGTCTGCTGGTAAAGAGGCTAGGTGGTGGCAGGGTGTCCGAGCAATATGCCTTATATGTGTCCTGAGTGCCTCAACGTCAGTATGTGTCGTGATGAGGTGGTCACTGGCGATAGCTATAGTAGCTATTGTCGACGCACTACGAAGCAAGCCGAGGCAAATCCGGAGTGCCTGGGACTGAACACCCTGTAGCGTTCGAAGGCTTGTTTTGCTTGCATTGGTGATTGCCGGTAAACTGTACCGCAGAAAACCGAGAAAAAGTACTTTGTACAGCTGTAGCATTGCACTGGGAGACATTCCCCTAGTCTTCCCTGAAAAAAACTTCAGTATATTACAGATGTCCATACCGTTTCTTCATGAACGAAACGTGATCGCTTCATGAGATATTCCTGTCAATTATGACGCCCAAAAACTTGTGCGATCGAGCGTATGGCCCAGTTTGGCCATTGATGCTTATAGTGTACTTATCCATAGGCTTTCGTGTAAAAGCTACGAGGGCGCATTTCTCGGAAGAAATTTCCAAGCCTCGATTTCGTAGGTAGCGTATTGTTTCTGTGGCAGCTTTTTGAATTCTTCCTCGTAACTGCAGGCGTGTTACAGCCCATGCCCAAACGCAGATATCATCTGCGTACATTGATAGCCTGACCGCGCTTGGCAGATGCTCAGTGAGAGCAATTAACGTAAGATTGAAAAGCACAGGGCTGAGTACGCCACCCTGGGGGACGCCACAGTGGCTGTAATGTGGGGATGGACCGTCTTCAGTGCTGACAAAGAACGATCGCATTGACAAATAACTACGTATCCAGCGATACATCCGACCACCTACTCACATATCTTCGAGAGCGGTGAGAACAGCTTCATGCGTAACGTTGTCATACGCCCCTTTAACGTCTAGGAACAAAGATGCGCAGAGACGCTTACGGCCTTTCTCGTGTTAGAAGTAAGTGACCAGGTCGACTACGTTGTCAATCGATGCTCGACTACGCCGAAAACCTGCCATGGCATCTGGGTAGATGTTGTTACACTCCAAGAACCACTCCAGGCGTCCCAGGATCATCCTCTCCATAACTTTGCCTACACAACTAGCCAATGCGATTGGACGATAAGATGAGAGCTCCAACGGTGACTTGCCTGGTTTCAGAAGTGTAACTAGGCGACTTGTCTTCCAGCTTGTCGGGAGCGTTCCATCTTGCCAGGATTTGTTATACAACTCCAAAAGGAGGATTCTCGCACGTTCACCCAGATGACACAAGGCCCTATAAGAAATTCTATCGGGCTCTGGTGCCGACGTGCGTCCACACAAAGCTAGTGCTGCTCTGAGCTCCCCGATTGAAAAAGGCATATCCATGCAGGAATGCAGTGTTTGTGGACAGTTAGTCGAGGGCAATAGGCTATTGGGCACTGCGAGTGGCCCAGACCAGATACTCTGGCACAGAAGTCTTCAGCCACGTCAATGCCGCGTCTCTGTTCAGAAAGTGCGAGAGCCCTGAATGGCGACCACTGAGTTGGTTTTGTGCGGAGACCTCGTACCGTCTTCCACAATTGGGATAAAGGTTTTCGTGGGTCGAGTGACTCACAACCAACAGTCCAACGTTGTGACTCGAGTTTAATTATCCGGCGCTGAATCTTCTTTTGTATACGTCGAGCAATCCGTAAGTCTTCTATTGCCTCCGCGCGTCGGTATCTTCGTTCAGCACGCCGTCGGATTTATTTATTTATTTATTTATTAGAATACCCTCAGGGCCCGTAGGGCATTACAGAGGGGGTGGGTACAACATTTTATAACACACAAGAAAATAAGACAAAAAAAAGAAACAAGTGTCAGATGCGCAAATCACGAAGGCAACATAAACCAACTAAAAATGTATAAGTAAGAATTCAAGCACATACAAGACAAAGATAGATAATGGAAACTGCGTATAGTTACAAACATTGCTGAGAAATTGCAGTCTTGAATAACAAAGGGTCTGTTATTGTTACAACGGAAGAAGGAAGGTGGTTCCAATCGGCGGCTGTTTTTGGTAGGAAGGCTGCTGAAAAGAATTTGGTGCGGCAAAACGGAATCGCAACCTTATGCTGGTGATCAATGCCCGATGAGTGGTATGACGGTTGTGAGAATGAGGTCTCGCTTCATTGATGGATTGTGAAAAAATATCTTATGAAAAAAATGCAGTCGCACCAGTTTCCTCCGGACAGTTAAATTGGGCAGGTCAAGGTTAGATTTCATTTCTGATATGCTAGCAGTACGGGAATAATTAGAACAAATGAACCGAGCTGAGCGGTTTTGAACAGATTCTAACGCGTTGATTAAATTTTGCTGCACGGGATCCCATATAGCGGACGCGTGCTCAAGCTTTGGGCGAATTAGTGATCGGTATAGTAGAATTTTGAGGGACAGCGGAGCGCGAGAAAAGTTGCGGCGTAAGTATCCTAGCGTTCGGTTAGCGTTATTACAGATGTAGGTAACATGCGTGTGCCAAGATAGATTGTTGGTAATGGATTGCTCGAAGTCGTTCTAGATCGATGTCAAATTCCGTTACTTTGGGAGAGCTGGTGAGGGTACACGTAGTATCGTGTATTGTGCTTTTAATTATCTCCTCTATGTCGAGGGATATGTTTGCCTCACATTGCTCTGCCATGCGAGACGGGAATTTCAACCAGTCCACTATCTGAACACTATCGCGTACCTTAGCATGGGACAATCCTTCGATTTTGACGTAAGTGGGAATGTGGTCACTTCCATGCGTTTCTATGTCTGGAAACCACTCAGCATGCCTGACGAGGCCTCGTTCATCTTTCATGAACTGCCAATGAGCCCACTTTCTGGCTATTCAGAAAAATGACTCTGAACAATAAAATTGGCATTATACGGACGGTTCTGGTTCAAGTTTACTGCTCTATTTAGTAGGTGTGACATAAGAACATAAGTTTGCTTCAGATAGAAGCCAAGTAACCGGCAAGATAACTATTGAAAATAATTGATGGAGCTCATTGAAGGAGCAGAGGTGTTTTCCACTGAGAAACTGGTACTGCTGCGGCACCAGGCAGAGCAAATTTCCGTGCATGCCCTGGGCTATTAGGTCGCCGGCGTTGGCCATAGTTGCCGCGAGCGCTTGCATTCGTACTTGTCACGCACTAAGAGCCTTCTCGTGATGTCCCCGGATTATTCGACCAGCCAAAGGAAGTACAAAAGCAATAAGCTCTAGAGGTTGCATTCAAACCCACCAAGGATGCTGTATTGCAGCTTCTAAGATACATTAAAATGGTTACGCAATGAGCCTATGTGATAGAAAACTAGAGATTATCTCTTTTTTAACAATTCATGATTTCTGGCACTGGCTGGCTACTCTCTTACGCCCGCGACAGAGAGTTTCGTTTACTGAAAATTGTGTTTCTCGAAGAGATTGTTTTTTGTCATGTGTCTGAGGACGAGACTCTTTCTCGGAAGAAGTCTTCTTGCTCGAAAAGACTTTCAGTCGCGCCCGCCGTTAGAAGAGGTATTATGCGATGCCTCGCAGAACACTGTCATTTCATTCCCACTTTACGTCAATGTTCGGTTCACATGATTCTTCCATGTGACGGTGATCTGACGCTTTGTTGTCATGGTTCTCACGGAACGGAAAACACCCGAGTAGCAGAGCCGGCTCAGCGACGTCCTGCAAAAGTTGTCCGTACATCTCTCACACTTCCTACATTTTTACGCCGACGCTGAAGCTCGTAATGTCGCAACCCCGCGTTTTTACGACGCAGCAGGAAATGTCGGGGAAGCAGCGAGCGTGAAAATGTTTACGTCGGTGTAGACGTCATGTTGTTGTATAAGTACGTTAAGCAGTGCTGTTCCTTATTTCATGCAGAGAAAGAGAGAGAGTAGAAAAATATAAAAACAAGAATACAAAGAGTGATGGTAACTATGTGTCCTGGAACATCCTATTTTCGACAGCGGCGAAAATGCTTAAGGCCCGCGCACTTAAATCTACTAAAGGACACTACGTGGTCGAAATTATCTAGTTCGTTCTACTAAGGCATGCTTTACAAGCATGTCGTGGTTCTGGAACGTCAAATTTCTGCATTTATTTATTATTATTATTATTATTATTATTATTATTATTATTATTATTATTATTATTATTATTATTATTATTATTATTATTATTATTATTATTATTATTATTATTATTATTATTATTATTATTAAGCATTAACGAGCTAGTTCACGGTATGATATCCTGTTTTTTTTTCTTTTCTCACTTGTAGTAACTATACCAAATCCGCATAATTCAGCCAGAGAGAATCGACCGTTTTATGTACAGCCGTCAGCACACGAACACTTTGATGTGTGGCCAGGGCTAGTTTGATTGACTGCCTATCCGCGCAGTGCTGGGCACTTTTGCCGATGATAACACCTAGGTAGGCTTGGATAGTGTGTCGGCATGTACGCTTAGCATTTTGGCAACAGAACCCAAACGTACAGTTGTGTCAGCGTCAATCAAACTACTGCAGGACACGCGGCGGAGAGTTCGTGTTAAAGGTGCTGACGGCTGTATCCTGACAGCTTCTTCGAACGCTATCCCGTTCACAGAATACAAAGTATCTATAATGCTAACTTTATATCTTGGTGTCGTTTATAGTCGACAGTGAGCTGTTTTTACCTCAATTTCGCTCTGTTTTCCCACAGTATTACACCATGTATGGCTTCTTCACTTTTCTGTTTTTCAGAGCCTTCCACAGAGCTGTGTGAATTACACCTTATTTTTCACCCCAATTTATGACTCTACTCTTGTCTTTTTTATTCTTTTCAATTCGTGTTGATTTGTTTTTGTCAATACGTTCTCGGTCTTTTTATCGGATTTTTTTTTCTAAACACTGTCTGTATTGCATTGTTTATTTTTTGTTGGTTTATGTTTGCGCAAAGAGCTTAAGGTTGCCCCTGTTCTCTTTAAGTGACTGTTTGCATTCATCGACACCATTATTGTTTTGAATACCACGTAAAACTAAGGCTTGTTGATACACCTGAGTGTTTCTTCTCGACTGACAAAGAAAAAGAAGATAGAAGCCCACACGTTCAACCCTCTAATTAAAACAATAAGAGCCACTTTGTGGAGCCATTGATATGACCTTTTTGTTCCAAACCCCAATGAGACAAGTCTACAAGCGCTCTCGGGCTATTCGCTTGAGTCAATAGCGAGGAAGTTAACGCGAGAACGACGGCAATATCCCGGGAAGACCGAATTCAAGAAGAAAAAAATAAAGAACAAGAGAAGGGAAGGTGAATGTGGGAGACGGGGTAAGAGGGACTCGCCTCTCTTACTGTGCACACCTCTCCGAGTGAAAACTCCCGCGCTAACAGCTCTGGAGCTGCCGCGCACTTCGACAAGTTACCGAGTAGTCCTTTGGTGGCTATGCAGCTTCTCGTACCTCCTCATTGCGGTCCTGGTTTCTGTTTGCTCTCCAGGGGAAAAAAAGGCAAAGGAAAATCTCCAACTCTCCGAGGGAATGGTGTTTGCCGTTTAAGTGTTGGGAGGGATTGGCCTGCCACGCTGTTGGGTTTTTTTATTATTTCGGACTGTGCGTATTGGGACACGCATGTTGGTTCATCAAGAAAGGTGGGTTTTGAGAGCGAATGTTACGAGGCAAAAAAAAAATGGATAAAACGAAAAAAACACATAAAAAAGCGAGAACCGGGCTGATATTTTTTTCCAGGGTTTGCTTTCTAAAGAAAGCTTTTATAGCTCGTTAAAAACATTTAGATATGAAGCTTGTCCTGTCGCGTTACTACATTCCTTTGCTGCTACGGTATGAACGCATAAGCGTCGTTTGCTGTGTTGCAGAAGTGTTGCGCAGCTAAGCAAGTGTACGAATGACCAAGGCATCCAGGAAGGAAGAATTTTGGAGAAAGCATTGCGCAGTGCGAGAAGAAAGAAAGACAGAAATAAAGAAAGAAAGAAAGAGAGGACGAAAGAAAGAAATACAGAAAAAAAGAAAGAAAGAAAAGAAAGAAAGAAAGAAAGAAAGAAAGAAAGAAAGAAAGAAAGAAAGGAAAAAGGGAGAAAGAAAGAAATAGTAAGTGCGGCTCACCCACGCCAAGCTTCTCTTTGCTCCAGTTTTCGTGATAGGCACTGGGCTTCTAATTTTTTTCGCCCTTGTTAGTTCCTGTTCAAAGCAAAAGTTTGGTTTAAACAATTTGCTTCTGTTTACAAACAATAGTTTTTGGGACATACGAGCAGGACATACATACGCAAATGGGACATACGAGCGAGAAATAGAAGAGAATAGATTGTAGACCTGTTTTATGTTTCAGAAATAGTGGTAGGTATGCCAATGACTCGATAACTGGATATGTACACTCTTTAGCTTCTTTCTACGGAGGCAGCTCTGAAAGACTGCATACACGATCAGCCGTAGCTGTCAAATGAATGTCGCGAAGAACCTTCCTGGTAAGAAAAGAAAGGTAATGCAGTACGTATTCTGAATTCACTTCATGAGAAACGAATGGCCCACTTGAAATGTTAGACGTAGCGAAAATGAAACCCCATTACACATTCGAGAAACGGGGTGGGTCGCAATGAGCGTATCGTTGAATTTTTTTGCAGTGAGAATTTCCGCCTGCTCGTAATCGGCTTGTTTTCTTTTGTCCTTATATTGTAACTGTCGTGCGTAAGTGCAACCCCGTTATGAGGCCCCCGAGGGCTTCGTAAGGACTGCTATAAGAAATAAAATATGTGCGTTTCATGCATTCGTATAGTACATCGTAGGAGGGGTATAAAATAAAAGGTATGGACTACGCGAAGAAACGTTGAGATAAATTATTCCAGCAATTTCTTGGTCCGGTTCATGATAAAGGGTGACGCTTTGCTACAGCCTAAAAAAAAATTCTCTTTTTTGCACCGTATTAATGGTGTCGCTGTTTGAGAAATGGCTGTAAGAAAACGTTGGTGCATGCAGAAAAACCCAGGTGTGTATGCGTTGCAGGAATTGGGCGAGCGCAACCACTGGCTAGACCAGATGCGAGCGGTAAACGAATCTCTGCTCGGTGACGTTGATCACGTGAAACACGTTACAAAAAAAAATTGCCCGCAGCTTCTCTCGGGGGAACACTGAGGAGGATGCGGAGCATATAATTGGTTAAAGGGGTGTTAAAGTGCGACTTACTTGGGTCGATGGCTGAATTGGTTAACGTGGTTGTGAAATGGGGTGTTAAATTGCGACTTACTTGGGTCGCTGGCTAAATTGGTTAACGTGGTTGTAGGAGGGGTGTTAAATGAGTGAACACGTACGACACGTATGCGAAAGGGCGGTGTTTATTTATTGCGACGAACTTTGAGCGGTTCCGCCAACACTTTGGCCGGCGCTGGTCGAAGGGACGTCGATCATTGCGACCTCGGACGTCGACGCGCCGTACAAACCAACCGACGAGCGGCAACTGAGCGAGCGAGCACCGACCTTGAGTATATATACAGCGCGACGGCGCATGCACTGTCAGCTGTCGAATGTTCGAGAAGGGGGAGAAGCGCAACGGCGCATGCGCGCGCGTCAGCTGCCGATGTTCTCGAAGCGCGACGGCGCATGCGCGCGCGTCAGCTGCCGATGTTCTCGAAGCGTGACGGCACATGCGCGCTACATTATACAGCTAGCGAATGTTCGTGAAGAGGAGAAGCGCACGCGGTGTGTAGAGGAGGAAGGGTGCACAGATGGTGGAGGAGTGAAGCGCGCGTGGTGTGTAGAGGAGGAAGGGATGCACAGATGGTGGAAAAAGGAGGAGGAAGCTTGCGGACGGCGCCGCACTACAAGCCTCGAGTATTAGATGCTCCGCATCTAAAAGAGAGAGAGAGAAAGAAACAAATGGAGGCATACCAAAAAGACAGGAAAAATATAGAAACACCGCAAAAAGAGAAATAAACGGAAGCAGAGAAGAGATAGCAAGAAGCAGAGAAAGAGAAAGAGAAGAAAGAAGAATGTCTGAAAAGGTGAGACGGCGAAAGAGTTCAATAACGGGAGAAAAAAAATAAATAAATGCATAAATAAATAAATAAATAAATAAATAAATAAATAAATAAATAAATTGAAAGCAACAGGATCGAAAATCAGGTACAAGAAACAAAGTGCAGCAAACAGAAGAAAAAACAAAATTATACACATTCCCCTCAAAAAAACCCCGAGTAGCATTTGAAGAAGCTCATGGGTAGGTTTTAAAATTCTATAAAAATTTGGCATTGAAGTTGCTCTTTATGTAGTCATCATCACCGTAGATGACTACGTAGATCCCCGCTAATCCTACCATAGTTCTAGCACGTAGAACAGCAAATGGAGGGCGGGAAACGGTAAACACAGGGATTTAGCGTTAGCTTTATTGTTGCGTGCTCCGAACTGAGCCGGGGCCGAAGGTTAACGTAGCCCAAATTCTCAAGTACGAACGCGATTTCTGGCATATAGCGTTCAACGCTAACGCGCGCAAGAGGTTCCTACGTAGGGCAAGATGGCTGTGCCTGTTGAAGCGAGAGCGTCCACGTTCGAATCTTTATAGTATGTCAGCCTGCATTATTGAACTCCTTCACTCCGAAAGATGGTAGTGTTTGATAAAAGATTTGAGTAATGAGGCGTCACCATCTGTATACTGCAGATAAAAAACTACGTTTTTGAGATACATACCTGACCTGAGATGTAGAAGGCCTCAAAAACTTGTCTACGAGGCTCGCTCGTGTTTTCGGTAGCAACGCAGAGATGGCAGTGAAATCATTAAATTGCTCCCAAATTAAGCTAATGCAGCCATAAGTCAAACACAGCTAAGTAATAGGGATCTTGAGGAATACTCAATTACGGCATATATCGAACGAAAACGATACGTGTCTGGCTGTCAGATGCAACACTGAACAAGACGCAGCACTCGGATGCAGCATTGGTTGGTCGTCAGTTAGGGTCAGCTGAATATATATATATATATATATATATATATATATATATATATATATATATATATATATATATATATATATATATATATATATATATATATATACATATAGTCTAGTAGATCCTCCGTGAGCGGTCACAACGTGGTTTATTTCGACGTTTCGGCCTAGAGTCTGGCCTTCATCACGGAGGATCTACTAGACTATATGCAACGCTACGGCCACTCAACCACCATGCCTGCCTATATATATATATATATATATATATATAAATTTAACAGACATTAATGCCAAGGAATGTAAGGGCGAAGTTATTAGAACAAATGTAATGTATATAAGAAGAAAGAAAGGTGGGTGAAAAAATATTCAACCGTGAGCAGGAACCAAACCTACGGCCTTCGAGTAACGAATAATAATCGTAGGTTCGATTATATATATATATATATATATATATATATATATATATATATATATGTATATATATATATATATATATATATATATATATATATATATATATATATATATATATATATATATATATATAAATATATATATATATATAGATAGATAGATAGATATACATATATATATATATATATACATATATATATATATATATATATATATATATATATATATATATATATATATATATATATATATATATATATATATATATATATATATATATATATATTGGAAGGCCGAGAGGTCGGCCTGAGCCAGTGCGCTCTACACTCTTAAGAAAGTTAGTAAAAAGGTAGCAACTGCAAGCAAATAGGTAGTAACTGCAGCGGTTACTACCTTTCTTAGACCATTACTATTCTTTTACTACTTGTTTACTACCTACGTTAATAAACACTTAGTAACTGAAATGAAAGACGTAGTAACTGCAGCCGTTACTACCTTTTTTGCCCCGTTACTACCTCTTTGCTGCCCGGCTTTGAGTATATATTTCAAAGTAGTGTGTGAACGCGATTCTGGTAGTTTGAGAGGAATCGTCTCGACGTATATTTTTTACAAGTAAAAATGACGCAGAAGGTATTCATAGATCAAGAAAATACATTTTGTTTTAAATTGCTCAACCGAGATATGTAAACGTCACTCTGATATTGTCGAAACGAAGAAGTACAAGTTTACGAACCATAAGCAAGTGCTACACGCCTCGTAATACACAATCACAACAAACTTAGTAAATTACAGCACATATTAACAAGACCGGCAGATGAAAATAACCAGACAGTCACAGTTAGCCTCGAGGACATTCACAGTTAATCCACTGCGGCGGGTCTCCAAATATTACCATTGTTTCGGTGCGTGAAACCCCCAAACGATTATTACGTTTTAAACGCTGATTTATTAGTCTTGTGAAGCCCTCGAATGCACTGAGAATGAGTTCGGTACATTGTTCCGGCCACTGTACATAATGCCTTTTTGTGGCCATTTTATAATAAATAAATATGAGATGTTATTTTTTATAAGCAAGGCTCATTTAACGTCTTGTGCTACGTCACTAAGCACACGTAACCAGGTAGTGTAATATAGTGCTTCAAGTTTATATTTGTTATAAATTCATCCTGAAACGCAAGTGCTTCCTTGTGCCAGGCATGCCCCTGCGAAGTAGGGGCTATATATACCCCACACTTACTTCTTACTGCATGTGTACGTAAAAAATAGTGAACTTGTTTTGTCTATGCATTCTTCACATTCATGGCACACCCCGCTTTTTACCTGAGTTTAGCTAGTTATAAGACATTCATTAGCCAACATTAGCAGTGGAGTAATAATATGCCAAAATGAATGAACTGTGTATTATCGATTACTACTTTATTTGAAACCTTTAATAGTTACTACCAATGGGTAGTAATGGCTAGATTGATTTGATTTGTGGGGTTTAACGTCCCAAAACGACCATATGATTATGAGAGACGCCGTAGTGGAGGGCTCCGGAAATTTCGACCACCTGGGGTGCTTTACGTGCACCCAAATTTGAGTACACGGGTCTACAACATTTCCGCCTCCATCGGAAATGCAGCCGCCACAGCTGGGATTTGATCCTGCGACCTGCGGGTCTGCAGCCGAGTACCTTAGCCAATAGACCACCGTGGCGGGGCGGGTAGTAACCGCTAGAGTAGTAACAGTTACTAACTGCTGGTAGTAATTACTACCACCCTCACCGTTACTAACTACGCTTACTACCAGGGTTGTAACATATGTGATAGACCATTACTACCTTAAAGTTAGCAAGTACTACCACCTTTTTGTTTTTCCTGAAAGTGTACTGCCGCTTAGACACGGAGTATATCGAGACGTCAAATCTTCAACACTATGAAATTCCAATAATGAAATGCTATCGAAAGCTAGAAAAACCAAGCCGGTCACTGAACATAACACACACACGAATACACACAAAAGAATCACGCTCATCCCGCTGACGGGAGGGCGCGGTGTTTTTAAACGAACAGTTTTTCGACTTTTGCTCGAGCTACCATGGCGCCAGGGCACGCAGTTGATAGAAAATGTTCATAACGAAGAATAAGAAGTATAGGCACATGACAATGAACCACAGGGCGCGGCGACGAAGCTTAATGGGCCGCCTCAGCACTGCTGGTACCGACCGCCAGGGATACTAAAAAAATGGAACGCTCGCTGAATACAGTGACACGCTGAAGTGTCAGTGCCCCTTTTGGCACGTTTTCAAAGAACGCTTCCTGGGCGCTTACATAATCAGCCGTGACCCCCTTTGCTCACAACTAAAAAAGGAAATAATATGCACGTGCAAGTTCGGTTTTGCAGCGTCTGCTCGCTAGACTGTCTGTTCTGGCGCTACAATCAGATCTCGTAAACTACATTGCCTGGTTCCTATAATCACGTGCAAGCGTAATCCAAACTACGCAATCGCGAAGTCGAAGTGCCTGGCTGTGCGTACTTAGTGACGTGCTCTGTCTCTGTATGGTAAAAGCAGCGCTCGACACGTGTACCGTCGGGATATAAAGCGAAACACCTACAAGATGTTAAAAAGTGTTCACGAGCGAACAACACTTGAACATAATCTGGAACAGATGATTTTGTGAGTGGATAAGATGGTTTGAGCGTTATAAGTTAGCGTGGAAGCCGGAATCAATGTGACATCACGCGTACTATAGTGGAAGCAAGAACGAAAAAAAAACGCACTTTAGTTAACGCGAACTGTTTCTCATTTAAATTTTCCGCAACCGCGCATGAGAAAGAAGCCATATCAAGCTGCACTTCGTTAAAGGAATGGGACTGGAGACGAGAATTTCTTGAAGGCGCAGGGGAGTGATTGTGATGGTCGGTCTTTTGAGAAATTAAGAATGACAACGCTTTAGGGGCAGCGAGAGTTCTCTCAAGGGGGCACTTTGGGGAGGAGAGTGGATAGCAAAGCACACACTACTCGTGCAGAGAGAAAAGTATTGAAAAGCTGGAACGCGCAGCTGTAAATGGACGCAGGAGACGAGGCGTTAAATCAGTTTTAATTGCCCGTTAAATCTGTGATGGCAAAAACCGCACATTTAATTATAAGATAGAAGAACTGCTGTTTTCATAGTGGAGCGAACGAATACGAAAGTGTCCTTTTTCACCATTTTTTTCGCGCTGAAACATCGGGTGCCTTTGCTCCTGTGCGACGTCACTAGTTTCAGGGTAAGTTTGTGCGCTTAGTTTGTTTCCATGCGAAAAACGTTACACTCGTAATTTATTTATTTTTTGCTTTTTTTTTCATTATGAAGTCTTGGTATGCAGATGAGTGCGACACATTTTCAATATTTCACGCTAGCAGCCCTTTTGAATACTTGAAACTTTCGCGTTCTAGCGGAAGTAATACGTAGAAGTGTAAGACACGTTTTTGAGACATAGTGATGGATTCAGGTACGGTAAAAAATAAACGTAAACGTGGCTTCTTGACGTTTTCTAAAGCAATTCGGGAACCTACGCTATTTAAGCAGATGCTGGTGTTTTCTAACTTTGAGTTAGAACGCTGCTGTCACAACATTTGGTACCCATGAAGTAACTGCAGGTAGAAACTGCCACGTTAGCAACAATACTACCACGGCAACGGCTACATACCCTTGCTCTGTGTTGAATGCAGTCACACAGAATCACAGACTTTACGGCCGTGACAGTCATTATATTATTTTCAAATGTTAAGCTTATGGTTGCCGTTGGCATTTTCAAAATTAATAAAATTTAATAATAGATCAAACTTATTTAAAAAACATAAGCTTCACTAATAAGGCGTTGAACAGCCTAGTCATGTCTTGATACACTAATTAGTCCTTGCTTATTGATTCCTTCAAATACACTACTGATTCAGGCCCCAATAGTGTACTTGGATTACAGTGTGCATACGTACTTTGAGGCATGTACTCACCACAAACGAAAGCACAAGCAAACCGACATGTAGGATATTGAAGCTTCACGCGACATTATACTCTCACAGATACACCAAGCCAATTTATGCATGTAACTTCAATTTGGGGCCGACCACATTGTGTCGGTAAGCAGACTGAGACACCGTCTCTGTCTTATCCTAGATGCACATGCCTTACTATTTACACGAACGTGTGCCACGATGAGGCGCAGGACTGTTTAACAACATAATCAAGAAACTACAATACACCTCAATCTTCTCTAAATTGTCGAAATGTCGGCATACGATGCCACTCCCAGTAAGCGTTAGTTTAGTAGCCCTTAATGCGTTTACTGGTCTCTACTAACCCATCACGAACGCAAGCAGTAACCTTTGCTATCCCTGACACGCTAAGTAGTAACGACAATCATTACTATTTCTCGTACATCTCCATGAGAGATACAAATACTGAATTTCTATGAGAGGGAGCATAATTGATCAAAACAGAATGTTTCAGCTTATTTTTTTTTGCCCAGGTGGTATTGGAATAAAATGGGCTCGCTACTTATATAATTACTTGCAAGAATTAAAATAATTTTATATCAGTACTCGAAAGCTGTCTACGTGTTTCCTAAATACTAACTTTTTGCAATGATATAACCCTACCATTTCTTTTGTATGAAGAGGTTAAATAAATTCGGCACGGCCTAATTATTTACTGCTTGCGGACTCCATGTTGACGCGCTTGTAATGACGTGCCCTTCTGCAACTCTTGCACTAGTGTGCTTTGTGCACAGTAGCAGGCTGGAACCTACTTGCGCAAACGAACCTCCCTGCTTTCCCCAAACTATGTATCTCTGTCTTGCATCATGGCTTTATTCATTATGAATGTTGTACCATATGTGTTTGTTTGATTGACACATTATGCAATCCTGTGTGTGCAATCAAATGATTGCACACATTATGCAATCCTCTTGATTTAACTTAATTGGTTTAACCAACACACACTGACACCGAAGGAAGTATAGTGGACGTTAATACAAATCATTGTAATGTATATTTGTGAAGAAAGAAAAGTCAGGGACCAGTGGCAAGTTATCATTTTGGCCACTTTTCTTTCATATTTACATTACAGTTACTCCTTGGCATCATTGTCTGTTAGTTGTCATTATTATTGTGTCTATCAGAAAATAACCAGAACTTGAATTTACCCTTATGTACTTCGAATTCCTATTTGTGTTCACCCTACTATTTGTGCTCAGCGTATTCGCGATTGCGTAATGTTTCTATTATATGAATGCATTTTCTTTTAAAATCCTCGGTATGAGAGGCAGGATGTCTAAATAAATCAAATAAATAAAAATAGCAGTAAGACGTTAGCGAAATGTGGTGTCGACGTGGAGGCAGTAAAATCGACAGTTTAGAATTTCCCACTGCCGTTTAAAGAGTCTAAAACTACACCTAGCTCGGCATATTTTCTGGATTTAATTTGTCTCTTCTCGAGAGCAAACTCGATTCATTAACATCGGGCCTGTGAATACCTGAGCAGGAAATGGGCGCATTGTTTGTGAACATATGCAAATCCCATGTTAGGTCCCGAAATAAAGCACGCTGTCTAACGATCGCGGAACCACTAATTAGGCAGCCAGTGTGATTATGTAAGGCTGAAAGTTCACAGCTAAGTGGACATTGTGTACTTATTAGGCTCCAACTGATTAGTTATACTCACAGCTAAAAAGGGCAAAGTGTCGTAAAACATAAAAAAAGAAAGCAACTACTGGTGCAGAACGTGCGACCAAATCCTGATGAATACAAAAACGTTGTGACCTATAGCAAAATATTGAAGCTACCTTCTCATGATCTGAGAGGTATTTGCACCTTTATATTGCATTTAAAAAACTACAAATACCGTTATGTCATGCTACCTAGCAGAAGAGCCTTGAAGCTGGATTTTGGAGTCATTCCCTTTGCTGTAAGTCTCATGACTTAATGCGCACCATACCTGGTTCTCAGTGTTAGAACATTTATATAATCATTCATCCCCATTTTCTGCCCCCCACCGTGATGGTCTAGTGGCTAAGGTACTCGGATTCGGACCCGCCGGTCGCGGGATCGAATCCCGGCTGCCGCAGCTGCATTTCGGATGAAGGCGGAAATGTTGTAGGTCCGTGTGCTCAGATTTGGGTGCGCGTTAAAGAACCCCAGGTGGTCGAAATTTCCGGAGCCCTCCACTACGGCGTCTCTCATAATCATACGGTTGTTTTTGGACGTTAAACACCACATATCAATCAAATCAATCCCCATTTTCTTCTATGCTGCTTAGCCCCGCCGCGGTGGTCTAGTGGCTAAGGTACGCGGCTGCTGACCCGCAGGGCGCGGGTTCGAATCCCGGCTGCGGCAGCTGCATTTCCGATGGAGGCGGAAATGTTGTAGGCCCGTGTGCTCAGATTTGGGTGCACGTTAAAGAACCCCAGGTGGTCTAAATTTCCGGAGCCCTCCACTACGGCGTCTCTCATAACATATAGTGGTTTTGGGACGTTAAACCCCACATGTCAATCAATCAATCAATTCTATGCTGCTTAGGTTTCGAAGGGAGTTGCACGATAATAAGTGGCGCTGCGTTCTCTGAAATCTTTAGAAAATGTCAAGCGGCGCATGCGGGTTTTTTTTTTTTTAGATGCGAAGCGTCTTACGGTCAAGCTCGATCCAGTGTGCGGTGTGACCACACTTACTGCGCATGCACGTCCCTTCCTCCAACTCTCTCTCCACTCCCTCTTTCGCATCGCAACGCCGAGAGCGCCTGCTAGTCTACGCGTGCTACCCTATTTCTCCTAAAGACATCCCTCACTGCGGCGCTTACACCACACCATCATAGTGCATGTTTCTTCTCCTCCGCTTCCTCCTCCTCTCATTACGTTCCCCTTTCTCGTCTCGCAATGGCGACGCAGGCGGCGTCTGCTAGCGAATTCCTTGATATAAAGGAACCGACAGCTCACGCTGCACAACTGTTCACTGGGCATCCAGCAATATAGGCATTGGATTTTGGCCTACAAGGTAGTGCAGGTGGGAGATTGCTCCTGTACGTTGTTCAAAAATAAAGATGTGCAGCTTGCGCATTAACTAAAAGCGGACTTCGGGTATCTGTGTCCAATCAGAGTCCTCTGTCTATCGTTGCCCATTAGCAGCGATTTGCATGTTCCACTGCATGTACTTGAAGGCTGTTCAAACGAACAAGGTTTTACTTTCTAATGTGTTAAACAAAGAAACATAATAAGCAAGAAGTGTTTGACGAGTGAGTCAACGAAAATTAGTTAATTAAAGAACATTGGAAGCTAGTTACACCCAGCGGGCGTTATGAAAAGTGAGCAGTGGTAAAAGTGGCAGCCGCGACATAATACATGAGCGGCATAAATTTTCTGCATTTTTCACTATGATCTGCGGATATATTCACAGTTCATGTGAATGTCCAGTTGCGCGAAAACCCCAAGTGCGGCTGTGAAGTGTTTTTATGGTGCCTGTGCTCTTCGCAGCCTAACGCTTCTGTATGCAGACTTTTTCGCCAAGAGCGAACACGTGTCGGTCGTTCTCATTCGTTGCTAGGTGGATGCTGCTGTGCGGTCATGGGCCGTGTGCAGACAGGCTGTACGGCGCTGTTTTGTAGAAGTAGGTGTGCTAACGCAGTCGGCACTGGCTATTGGGCATCGTTTATCCAGCGCTCATTGCATAGAGCATCACAGTGGCACGTCAATATTCTGAAGCGATTTAGCCTACTGTTTACCTCGTGAGGCAGTGACAGTAGGCTGAATGACATAGCGAGGTTTCATGTTGCATATTCGGTGTGGCTACAGGAGGCGAAAAGAAACAGGGACAGCTGCTATAAAAATGATTACCGAAAACTTGTTCACCACAACTTGTTATGGTTGTCGTCTGCCAGTCGTGCGCTGCACTCGGAACACACGCGATGTGTTAGTGCCAGCCGGAACAAAAATTTTGGTGCTACAGCGAAACCAGCCCTAAAACACATCTTCGCCCAACGACAGTCAATGCAGGTTGAAGTTTGACTGTAGCGAAAGCCAAGCTTCACGCTGTTCGTGCTTCTTTTCATTGTGATAGTACATAACCACGAACCATTGGCTTCCAGTGATTCAGTTATGAGACCAGTCCTGTTGCAGTTCGCCTGCCTGTCATCGGAACCTTGATAAACCGTGCAAATCAACATTCCTGACGCGCGTGATGGAGAAACCGATGCAGCCAGCTTCATCTGAATTTAGCATGTCTTCCTACGTATAGCCGAAGTGTATTAATTCTCAAAAAAGCGTGTCATAGAAAACATAGCCAATTCATCGAGGGTCATTAAACATCGAGAATCTGAGGGCCTGTGCACAGAAATACCAGCAGTGTAGCAGCAGCTGCAAGTCTCATTGACGCGAGGCCTATGAGAGGGCACACAAAGTCGCGTGCCAATTCGGCGAAGTTAAGCCATGTTCCAACGATTCAAACAACACGCCTAACCGTAAAGGTGCAGGACGTCACTTCCGTGAGGTACAGGAGCCGTTACTGTGTGATGGCGGCTCGTGCACCACGCGGTGAAGCAGTCTCTGCCTAACATTTGTAACGACACCCTTCAGATCGATTTCGACGACTCTTAGTTTCTATTACCCTACTCGTCAATGTCACTGAAAATTCATCTCGGTAGTTCTAGCTACTATTTTACCTTGACGAGTCCACATCTTTCTTTCTTTTATCCTGCAGTGACGAGATCTCTGACTCTCAGCAACAGGAAACACACTGAAGCTTGCTTCGCGTTGCAAAAAACCGAATGGAGCGAGGTTTCCGTGGGCAACAATGTTACACAAGCACAGAACCAGCCGTCGTGCCCATACGTACGACGAGGGCACAGAATTGCGCTTATAACTAGCGGTATGCCACTGACACAAGAAAGAGTCTTCAATGGCGGAGAAGCGGTCAAGAAGGAATCAAATTTATGCAGCACCCCCAAGGCCACAATATACTGGACCGAACCGCAATGCGACGCCTTCCCTTCTCACTCGCCTTGGTCATGTGGCTTTTTTTTTCTTTTGCATCGTCGTAAGCTTTTCATAAGCCTTTGCAACTTCTTGCTCAACCCTATATCGACGGTCGTTGACTCTGTTGTTGACCCTCATTCGGTTTGTTTGTCCCTGTATTCGGACATTCTTTTCACGAACAGCACTGAATCATTATTCCAATCTGCACACGCATACTGTTGTTCGGAAGACGTCCTCGATTAGTGGTGCGTGCTGCATTTGATGCTGTTGCTTATGCCGTGCCGCTGCCTTCCCGCTATGTGCGACGTATTATGTCCTTCCTCCTTGTGCAGATGCCTCTGCGCAGTCTTTGCAAGAGAAGATAAAATGCTGTTCATATTGGTCACGTGGATTCACACCCTTTGTTTGCCCGACAAGTCACGACCCTTCTTCAAGTCCTGACGCGTGCCCTTCTCGTATGTGTCGCGGTACCAGCTCCTCCGACGTCAACCGCAGTCGCGGGGCGGAGCGTCTTTGTGTGCCGACCTCTGTCAGTCCGTAAAGGGTCTCGTGCTGATCGGCTGTTGGAGACACGCTGGATGGATAGAGAGAGAGAGAAAGTGATTGTAGAGAGGAAGAGATTCTCTGTTCTGCAGGGAGGTGGTGGCGTATTGAGGGAAAGTGTGTCATGGACCTGTGTAGTCAGGGCTATTTTTGCGTGACATACACGCGAACGAGAAGAAGTAGACTGCCCGAGCGGAATGGCCCGTGGTGTCTGCTTCTTCTCATCTGTGCGTATGTTGCGCAAAAACAGCCACTAACCAGTAGCAACGCGCCGAACTTTGAGTACCCTCAGATGATGTAGTTGCAGGCATACGTGTGCTTCAGTGTTCTCCGCCGCAATGGGGGAGGCAGGGGGGGCAGCTTTTATTGTTGCGGCCCTCCTCCTTCTATTTTGCTAAAACGAGCATTGTATTAAATACAAAAACAAAAATGACTCAATGATGTGCTGCTTACGAAATCAAAGCCCTGCCCTTCGCCCCCGGGCTTTACAGGGATAAAAGTGGGTAGTAACAAGTTTTCGCAATCCAAAGTCAGTGGCTGTCGGTCGCTATTATTGTTAACGACGCGCACGGCTCTAACGCTGCACATGCCCATGCCTGGACTGGTTGGACGGGTACGGCCCTTCCTTTAGATCAATGGCGCGACTGTACCCTGCCCCTCTACCACTCTTTGTGAACGTCTGTGGTGTTGAATATGCTGTGTAGCAGTTTGAAAGCTTTTCCTTAAATAGGAGTGAATTTATTTCTGAATTCCTAAATCCCTGTATCTCATTTATTTTGATTCTTTGATACTACTCGCTGTAGTTTGACGGGTCAGGTGTTGACTAAGCTTTCTTCACTAAAACAGTCTTCGGCCATCTCCTCGGCATTGTCAGTGAACCATTCTTGTAGGAGGACAACAACAGCAAGCTACTACGACTGGGACGTCGATGAAAACAGCAGTGACCAAAATGATGACAACAGCAACGGCGACGATGTAGCAACCACCAATGTATATGGGCTCGCAAAGCATCTCACCCATTGCTCCGCATTCCGAGCCATCTTTAGGAAGTAAGGCATCTTGACAACATTCCCATGATCATTGCGTGTGTCTTCATATTAAAGTGCGATGCCGGATACGGGCTGTACGAGACGGCAAGCGCTGCAACGTGGACGTAGACCTATATCGTAGTCGCGGCAAGTTTGACGAAGTGGCAATTATCCGCAGAAAGGGCTTGCATGATCACACGCGCGCGATACAAGTACTAGACACATCGCCACCACTACCACGTTTGTGATCGAACGAGCGTCACTGAACTTGACAATGGTTGTTGTATGCTACCACTATCTGTCTCATTCCTGATTGCTGAAGATGGTCATAGCGACGGCTAAGCGCAGGGAACTGTCATCCAGCGTTGCCAGATGTTTTCAATAATGGCTGTATCTCCTTGCGACGCGGCGTCGTTATTTGGAGAGCCGACTTACGCTTGCCGTTTCCTCGCTTCATTGACAAGGAAGAGACCACAAACACTGAGATAATTGTAAATAAAGCAACTTTTCCCGGCTGAACTTCCTTTATATCACTTCTACTTGAAATACTGTGCTGAAAGTTATTGCTTTGGCGAAGGCAATACGTTCTTTAACGAAACGTTGGACGTTGAGTGCTTTCGGCAGGAATGTGAAAACGTTTAGAAAAATTTAAAATCATCGCTGCGGATAACTAACACGTTAAGTTCGAGGCTGTGCTGTCAGATTCAGTTTGCGAAAAAAAAAAGATATAGCGCTACTTAAAGTACAATAACTGGATAATTATGTTCTTTGCAATTGTAATTTATTGCTGTAAAATAAGGTACTACCATTTTTTCGAGTATCATTGCTTGCGTTCTCTGCATTATTTAGATCCTTAGTATCAAAATTAAGTAAATTTAACGCATTTGTGAACAGCCGATCATAACGCTCCTGGCAAATGAATAGAGTTGGCTGGAGTATTCTGTGACAAAAATGGCTGCAAGATATGTTGTAAAAGCACCATTGCCTTTATTCTATACAACTTTACCCAGTGATTCAGTTGCTTTGCTTATATCACTTCTTTGTTTAGCTGGTCGCAATGATTCAACTTTCAATGTTCACCACATCAGCTGACGCATCTAATGAATATGCTGCAGTGACAGGGTACGAAAACTGACTACGCGTAAAAGTTACACGAAAAAAAAAAACATGCACTTAAACACACCCATTCTCACTAGGTGGGCGATAACGTAAAAAACACTACGGCACATTTACCTCTTTAAAAAGATGCGAGAACGAATGCAAGGAACACAGAGACGGACGAAAGAGTAACAATGCGATGCGTTGCTCCCAAAAACCTTCTTGGTCAACCCAAAACATCCCCTACCCGTATGTGCGACCTGGTCTATTAAAAAAGGTATCGCAGTTACCTTTGGCACCGCCGGCGCTTTGGTAAAAAGGCTGGCCTTTTCTTTCGCTTACATACCATGTCAGAAATGTTTCGCTACAAAATTCTCCTTTCGTTGCGCCCGTCTCGAACCTATAGCTGCGCAGACGTTGAAAAAAAAAGTGCTTAGCACTTTTTTTTTTTGTCACAACGAAAGGCTGCGAAGCGAGTGAGCCGATGACGACATTTACCTGCGGCCACGTGTAAATTCAATATATGTTCCCTAGGCGAATTTGGATGAACGGTAAGCATGGTGAATGTATCGAATCAGTCGCTGAAAAAAAGCCTTCGAGCTGGGAAAACTTTTTCTGAAAGTGCAAAACAAATGTTCACATCTGCATGGCAACAGCACGTAGAGGTTTTAGTGAACGATACCTTCCTAGGCCTGGAACCTGACTCCATGTAGAGTAAACTGAAAAGAGTGCCACTTTTATCTATGCAACAATTCTTATTATCTGAAGATTGCTCCTTTCTTAATTACAAGGACATTTTTTTAGGAAAATGTTCTTAAAAATGTGACCCCTGTGCAAAATCCTACTTTGGCCTGGGGCGTTGGAAGGGCGTATATCCCTGGGGCAAAACCAATAGTTGTCGCATTACTTTACTCTTTGCATGCTCTACCCCTATCGGACTGTAGCAGGAGCGAGTAAGCAAAGGCATGAGGCATAACATCCGCAATGCATGAAAAGCGATGGAAAACATGACAGTTTTGGCATGCTGTAGAAATAAAATAACAGTGTAGCTTTTACGAGCCTTCAACGCACCAAGGGTGACCAAAAAGAGCACAGGCATGATGGGTCAAAACGTTAGCAATTGCAATAACTTTTCTTTCTTTATTGAAATGGCCAGGAATGGATGGAACTGGCCAGTAAGGTTCAATGATGCGTCAAAGCAGATGGATAGATGAATGAATGAATGAATGAATGAATGAATAGATAGATAGATAGATAGATAGATAGATAGATAGATAGATAGATAGATAGATAGATAGATAGATAGATAGATAGATAGATAGATAGATAGATAGATAGATAGATAGATAGATAGATAGATAGATAGATAGATAGATAGATAGATAGATAGATAGATAGATAGATAACGTATGGACGGATAGATGAATGGATGTATTCTTTCTACCTGCTGAGATCAGCTTCAATCGCCGATCACAGAGGCTGCGCAGAAAGAAGCGCGTAGTTCAGATTTCCGCTGCCTAGTTCCGCTACAATCCCATCTGCTTGCACTCTCATTTTTTTTTCAAATATTTATTTATAATTATGCCCTGATTGTTATTTGACTTTTGTCTTAGGTCACTGTGTACTACGATATCACAAATGTTTCATTGTATATTCATTGTACCTGCATTATCGATAGCTTTTTTATTGAGACTTGATGAATATTAGAGAAATCTGAAATATGACCTGATATGCTTGGAAGGGAGTCAAGAGCGTCACTTGGATCTCATAGCGATGAGATCCAAGGAATATTGCAAAGGGAATATTGCAAAGGGAATATTGCAAGGTATCACTACATACCATCGCACGTGCGTACACCTTTTATAACTCAATGATATAGCACTGTTGCCTGTTCAACATCGCGTTCATGAATACTGCTCCCGATGATTAATTTACTACTCTCAAGCAAGGACTTAACCTCAAGCTTGCATATATTTCACACCCGACTGCAACATTTGAAGGAATATGTACATACATAAAAACGTATATGCAGAGTATTGTAAGTTTAGCTCAACGGAACAAAAGCAGTTCTTCTCGCCGGTTCGCCCGGACGAACATTTCCCCTGAACTTAATGGAAGCAGCAGCTGAGGCAAATAGATCAGAACGTGATGAGGCGTAGGTAATGTGGATCCAGTCACAAGGGGCTCCTCTCCACATAGGGCCATTAAGTGCACGCGCAGCGAGAGACGGAGACGGCGATTAACACAGCTATGCAAAGGACATAAACGACACTCCGGCGTAGACCACACTTTATTGCCGCATGCACTCGCATAAGGGCCGCGCCTGTAGTTTTGGCAATCCAGGAATGAAAAAAAGAGAATGTAATACAGCTTCCGCCATAGGGCAGTGGATCCTACACGTCATGGAAATTGATATTATGCAAAGCATTTAGCATGAACACGACTTATTGAGCATTTGGTTGTGTTTATGCAAAAGATTGCAACAGGCGAGCTTATAAGTAAAATACGAGCGTGCACGAGCGTGTATTTGTGTGTTTCTTGCGCGTGCGCTCGATGACGTCAGCAAGCCAAGCAGAGCGAAAAGTGTCTCGAAGCCAGAGTGGCAGCCCCGTGGACGATAGCTATATTACCCGACGGCAGGTCTCACAAGTATTGATTTCCTCGATTCTGACGAAGGGAAACTGATGGTGTTGTGCCTGAGCGGATACAGCGTTATAACTTCCAGAAATGCGTCCTAATTAGATCGTTTATACAGTTCCGGGAGCATGAGTCTCGACGAAAACGCCAATTCGACTTCCGAATCAGAACATGAAACTAAAGGATACTCAGTGAGCGACACGATGCGGAAATACGATGGTGTGCATAGTACATACACGCATCTTTACGAAGAAATAACGTCGTATGCTTTGTGTGAAGGCTTTGTAGAAACTATTTCTGACAGTGTAATAAAAGCGGAGAACTGTAATGAAAGTAGAACTTGTAAAATGAACACTGGGCATTGCGCATATCAGAAAAAGCCCGACATTGCGAAAACATAATGCCCAACACGCGCTTTCATGTTACCGCGTGGGCCCTTTCTTCAGGCTGTTTACGACGCTGACGAACACTTGGAAGAGGTAATACACTGTTGCCACATTCCTTCCTCAAGTTTTGTTATCGCCTCGTTACAGTATCAGCGATTCTCAGCGCAAACGAAACCTGTAGTGTTCGAGAAGCTTCAGGACTGTAGTGAATCATTTTGTAAAGATTACACGCTCTGCTTCAACATTATATATTATTCTGGAGAGTACGCGGTCACCCGCGATAACGCTAGAATATTCGACGGCACAAGTATAAATGCCGACCTGCTTCACCGCTTGTCTGTGGGTTAAAGGCCAACGCTCCGTTGGCTGCTATCAGTGTCAGTGTGCATTGCTGTAATCTGACTTTTCGTTCGACCAGCCACAAGTTCGGCCAAATAGTTTGATCTTCGGCCTGCCGACAGCTGCCTTCGTCGACGTCATGTTCCCGTGACACTACGCCGATGCCAACAGAGAACAGAGTTACAGGTAACACCACCCCTATGCGCCTTCTTGTGTTCAGAGAATACTAGAATAGGACCTTCCTTTGTCTTCGGAACGTTAGCTCCCGGATTCGAACATCGTGCCGCCAAGAAAGCTTATTTTGTGTTACACGCTTATTTCTATGTGGGACAAAAGGCGAATGGCCTTCTCGTTCCATCGCCATATATATCTGGGCACACTAAAAGTTTTAATAATTTATGCATATGTTCCTAAAACGACTGGAAAGTGAAAGCCATGTTATTTTCTCCTTTTTCTTAGTCTATGAATCGCCCCGCCGCCGTCGTCTTGTGGCTAAGGTACTCCGCTGGTGAACCGCAAGTCGCGGGATCGAATCCCGGCTGCAGCGGCTGCATTTTTGATGAAGGCGAAAATGCTGTAGGCCCGTGTGCTCAGATTTGGGTGCACGTTAAAGAACCCCAGGTGGCCGAAATTTCCGGAGCACTCCACTACGGCGTCTCTCGTAATCATATGGTGGTTTTGAGATGTTAAACCCTACATATCAATCAAACGAGTCTATTGAATCGACCCTCTCCCCACCGTCTTTTTCTCTGAAATTCCACTGCAACGAACGTATTTTAGCACTGTCTCCAAGAGCATCCCAAGCTTTCTGTAGCTCCAATGGTTTTGCATGGACACCATGATCCCCCCCCCCCCCCTTTGTTAAAACTACGATGTCATCCGGTGACACCATCGTGTTATGTCGACACGACGTCATTAATTCTGGCTCTCTGTGCAATCAGTGATGATATCAGATTATTATTATTATTATTATTATTATTATTATTATTATTATTATTATTATAACTTGGTTTGTATACTTGTATTATTTTGTTTAATAAATGTTTGTTTTATAACCGCGTCTAGCGCTAGCGTCTGTTGTATCAATACACTTTATTTCATAGATTGTTATTATCGATACGGTGGATATTGCGTTCGGAGCACCCTGCCATGGTGCGGTCCCCGTACCAAACGCCACATATGCTCAAGCGTATGCATATCAAATTTCTGCGCATTCTGGGCGTTATCATTGTTGTACAGCGCCACCTGACGTAGTTCACAAGACCGCACTAGCCGATGTGATTGCGTAAAACACTGATGTGTCGAAATTTTCTAGTGCGATGGCGACGGATGCCCAATGAGCAAAAAATTATGTTTCGGAAGCAATCCTAATCTTTCACAAAAATATAGGGCGTATTACTTACCAAGACCACGATATTTTATGAGAGACGCCGTAGTAATTATATTATTTAGAGTTTAACACCCAAAACCAACCATACTATTATGAGACGGCGCCGTAGTGGAGGGCTCCAGAAATTGCGACCTCCAGGGGTTCTTTAACTTGCACCGAAATATGAGCACACGGACCTAGAGCATTTCCATCTCAATCGAAAATGTGACCGCAGCAGCTGGGATTCGATCGCGCGACCTGCGGGTCAGCAGCCGAGTGCCTTAGCCACTAGACCACCATGGCGGGTTGGAACGGCGTAGCGGGTGGCTCCGGAAATTTTGACCATCTGGTGGCCTTCAACGTGCAATGGCATCGCGCAGCACACGTTTAGTCTTCATGGAAACGCGGCACCGACCGAACCCGGGACCTTCGAGTTAGCAGATGAACACCGTTACCAATCACTACACCACCGTGGCGGATGGCCCTAATCTTGGACTTAGGCGCCCGGTTGCGGCAGTCGCGCTTTAGCGTCGTTGTTATCGCGAGTATTCCCTGGGTGAACTATATGTTTCTTGGCGCTTCAGGCGTGAATAGCAGAGGCGATGCAGAAAAAAAAAACGCGATTGCGATCGGGTCTCCCAGGTGACTCAGTGATGTCTGTCCTCGCGACTAAAGCACCTGCTTCATGTAATGAACTGATTCATTTGATTCCGACTTATTATTCCGGCAGTTAATTGATCCTTCTCTGATGTAATCTTACGATTCATCATCTCATGTGCACTCTCACGCTGATTTTCAACGGCAGAGTCAAAGCAGCCGATGAACTCTCTGAGCAAACACTCGACTCTGGCGTAAAGCAGCGCCCCCGAATCCGCTACTGAAACTCAATCCGCGCCGGCAGAGCAAGCATGGAGGCAAGGAGGAGGCGGAAGCCCTTGAGTTTCCCAGAATACCTGGCGTGTAGGCCTTCCATTCCGCTCATTGCGCTGTCATATTCTGCTGGATTACATCGCGCACATAGTATTTTCAGTGTCGGTGACACGATCCGATGAAGTGCTCGAGCAGGAACGGGAGCTTCCGACACGGAGCTGTCGCAAAACGCGCGACGATGGCGGCGCCACCCAGAGAGCGAACTTGTTAGATGGAGTACGTTGATGGATTTGTGGGGTTTAACGTCCCAAAACCACCATATGATTATGAGAGACGCCGTAGTGGAGGGCTCCGGAAATTTCGACCACCTGGGGTTCTTTAACGTGCACCCAAATCTGAGCACACGGGCCTCGACATTTCCGCCTCCATCGGAAATGCAGTCGCCGCAGCCGGGATTTGAACCCGCGACCTGCGGGTCAGCAGCCGAGTACCTTAGCCACTAGACCACCGCGGCGGGGCTAGATGGAGTACGTGACGCCGAGTTCCGATCCACTCCGTCGTTTTCGACGGAGCAACTTTTACTGCTCCTAGGAGTCGCTCCCACTCTGAATCCATTCTGACTCTCTCATTGGGACACTCCACTAATGGAACACACTTGCTCCAAAAGGAGCAGGGCAACTCACTCCGACTACGCCAATGGAGTTCAACATTAATGAGGTCGTGCTTAGAGTGCTAGATATAGCCAGAAAAGCGGAGTTTTCGTTTGGTTTACCAGATATAGCCGACAATTAGGCCGGGTTTGATTAAAAGTGTATCCAAGACAACTGTTAGCTTGAACAGTAATAATTGACTTAAAAGCAGTTTTATACATTGAAGCATTTTTTCTGAATGTTCAAAAAAGCAGAAGTGCTCGATCAAAAGGGCTTTCAAATTAAGCTAGGAGTTAGAATGCCATTCGTTCTCGTGCACCTAAACATCACCAACGTTATACCTACCAGTAGAGAACTTATTCACTGTGCAGGTATTTGATTAAAGCAAAAACCTTATCCTTCTGTTGCGAACGTTTTTTTTTTATAGAACAAGCAACTTCGTTGTATAAACTTAATATGATATACTGTATACAAAGGTTCCAGGAAGACCGACAGCAAAGGAGCTTTCCACAGCACTAACAAGTGAGAGAACCCTAATCAAGATTTAAGGTTTAAGCATGGATTGTGTTGAATAGCGCGACATTGTTATATATACGAGAAAGGCCACTTCCGGGTGTCCTCTCGAAGTAATTCGGCTAAGCCAAACACGCGCACGAAGCGCCACCCCCTTCTGCATGCACGCACAAATGGGGAGCAAAAAAAAAAAATCAAGGAAACAACATAGACAACTGCATGGAGCGACTCGATTGCCTCATTACTATATATAGCTGTTAAATTGTGTCTCCTCCGTTTAATTATGGGGCGTTTTTCTTAGTGTTCCACACAAGTTTGTTGTAGATGCGCCTCCCTTAAAGTACGGCTAGATAAAAAAAGCGAAAAATACTCGCGGCTTCAAAAAAACTGCGAAATAAAGACAAACCATAATGTGTGAACGAATGAAATAATACAAGAGAACGAGAGAAAGAAACGCTGAAAGACCCGTAAAAACAGAGGAAGACAGAATTCGATTTACATCGGGCAGAAAAAAAGAATGGAAGAGAGAAAGAATATGTGAGCCTTAAAAAGTAGGTTTGAGACCGTGTGCTGCACTTACTGGGTGAAGCTTCCTTCTTTTTTCTGGATTTTTTTTTTTGCTTCACTCTGACCTCATAGCATCTGCTAGGTCACGTCTAGCGAAAAGCGTGACACGTGTTTGTCCGCCGCGTAGAGGGTTATTTGTTTTGTCTATGAACGCGGCCTACACTAAAGCAATGCGAGAAGTCCGAGAAATGAAAAGCAAGCAAGACAACAACAAGAGACAGTGCGTCATCGTCGTCGTAAGCCAGCAAGGAGGTGCGGTGCAAGCACGTTGACCCGTTTAGGGGCCAGCGGCGTGCCAACAGCGTAGTGGTGGGGGACTCCTACCGAAGAAAGGCGGCGCGGACAGAACAAGAGCAAACCCGCGTCCATGGAAGGCGCGAGGAAGACGTTGGGGATCAAGTGTTCCTGTATACGAGACAGATACAGCAGAGGAAACCCTGCAAACAGGAGGCACGAAATATGTACGCCTCTTCCCTGTTTTTTGTACGGTTTCGTTGCGCTTTGTCCGAGCTTTCGACGTGAGTTTGTATATGCGCTTCGCGGAGAATGCTCGTCTCTTTGTGCGCGGCAGCGTCGCGCTTGTGCAAGTTTATTGCGTTCGCACATTGTCTTTATGCGTGCGCGTATTTTCTGTGCGCTGCTTAGGTGCTGGCCTGCGTCGTTCTCCTCTTACCTATTTCGTCCTAAGTATGTGACTGAAGGCTTTCATTTCAATTTTTTGTTGGTGGTGGTGAGGTGGAGGGGGGTTCTCTAAAACAGATGACAGGCTAGGAAGCGGATGTCGGAAGCGTCAACACGTTAAAGTCGAGAAATGAGTGAAGGCTCATTGGTTTCGCTAAAAAACAAGAGAGAAAGTAGAGATGTCGCGTAAGTTTTGATCTGCTGCAGCTCCTTTTCTCGCCGATGCGGGCTAAAGCGCTCTAAGCGCTGCAAATTGTTTCATCAACAATACGTCAACAAAACAAGCATTACAAAAAATGCGATTATGTACAAAAGTAAAAAAAGAAAAAAAAAAGCACAACAGTTGGTGGCACCATCTGCTGAGCCGTTTGAGACACCATGCCAGAGTTAAAAAAAATCACTCAACGAGAGGTCTAGCTTGAGCGATCGTTTCTACAAAAGGTCTTCTTCCAAGCAGGGGCTGACAGTGGTTGCTGGCTTGAAGAACGCTCAACTGCTAGTAAAAAACGATAGCTCCGGCGACCCATTTCGTTCACGGATTCTAGCAGCGAAGCTATTCAATGTGGCACTAAGGCGTTCGTTAAGAAAGCCGGCCGTCGCGCCGAGCAACAGCAACCACTGATCCGTCGCCATAGGAGCTGCCACAGCTGTGAGAGTGCGCACTGCGGAAAGCATGCCGCGGCGGCCTACCGCTCGCCGGTGCCTCTGCTCGGCAAGCAGCCTCACGCTACTGGCAAAGAAATTACGTGATCAAAGCGGCATTTTCGAAGCCCCCCGCGCCCGCCAGCTCACAGACTCTCCTCGACAGACGTAGAGAGGTGGTGCGGGAGAGGATTACACTGTCTGGTTGCTATGACGACGCACGACGCACGTGTAAGAAAGAAAAATTCTGAAAGAGTTTTACTGATGCTAGCACGCCGTAGCTTTGGGTCATATTGCCGATGTACTAGCCAGGCATACCTATAGGTATTACCTAGGTATTACCGCGGCTGGCATTAGTGAAAGTAGTCCAGGTCACGCGTCAGAACACTCGTATTAGGTTTGTTGACGACTGTACATCAGGCTGCATGCCACCCCACCTCTTTTTCAAAAGTAAGGGAGATTTAATGCTGGGATCGCTAACGAATTGGGATTTTCAAGCTCCTCGGTTCTGTTGTACTATTCTCTCGTTCAGCCGGTCTACACGAGCATGCTAGGGCTTGGATTCCCAACGTCTTCGGGGCCTCAGAACTAACTAAAGTCCTCTATTACCGCCATCTGGTGTAAAGAATTAACGGGCCATGTGTGATATTGCAAGCATACTGTTGTGCACAAGAACGCTCCAATCACATTCCCGCAATACCCTTTCGAGTACGCGGACGCTGCGTAACGAGTTGTGCCTTCACAGAGATTGACAATCAGCTGTAAGTTTTGCTGCGATTTAAATACAGTCAAGGGAGAAACCAATGACCTGATTTGGCATTTTCATGTCGCTAGTTTGTACGTAACAAGAAAACAGCTAAAATGTTATTTGTCAGATGTAATTGACGCGAGCCTCGGCATGAAATCGCAGTTTCGGAGTCTAACCGTAATGTTCAGCTACAGCAACATAATAATAATAATATTAAAATAATAATAATATTAATAATAATAATAATAATAATAATAATAATAATAATAATAATAATAATAATGTTGCCTATTATTATTATTATTATTATTATTATTATTATTATTATTATTATTATTATTATTATTATTATTATTATTATTATTATTATTATTATTATTATTATTATTACTATTATTATTATTATTATTATTATTATTATTATTATTATTGAAACATCCAGGCGTCCATGTGCGATCAGCTAGCCCGATGTGAACAGCAAATCTTTGCCCTGTTGAAGTGCTGTTTGCTATACTCTGTCTTCGCACAATACAAGCCCCACCACGAAACATTTTCTGCAGACTGTGTAAGCCCGGACGAGTTGGTTAGGGTTAATATTGAAAACAGCGACAAAGACGGAAGCACAGGAGACGAGGAGCGCGTTGTCATGGACCTTGTTTTATCCTTCCGTCTTTTTCTCTGCTTATCTCTGCAGAGCTTCTCTATTATTGGTTAGTTTCGAGGTTCATTGTTGCATAATAACTATCCAAGCACCCTCCATTCATTTGCAGACGATGTTCTTCCTTTTTTGCAGCCAAGTCGCTGCTATTCCTTGAGTGCGCACCGCTGTCTCACTTAGCGCCTGCGGTGCTATTACTTCCGATTGTTTTTACTACTTTCACCGGCCCCTCTTTCTTTTCCTTTTATAACTTCCTTTTCCTTTACGGACGTCGCCTTTGAGAGACGCAGCGCGTACCTTCCGGTATCTCTCTGTCTCTTCCTCCCTCTCTCTTTCTAACACACACACACACACTTTTATTCTCTCCCCACGTCTTAGTCCTGTTGTTCGGACACGCCGATTCGCATTGCTGCACTCCATTCAGCCACTGCCACTCCCCAGTGTTAGTTTATACTCTCTGAAATGCCGCATCACATGGCTGCGTTTACCACGTGTACGCACAAGTTCTTGCACCAGTAAAAATATATAAATTTTGTATAAGAGATCAGCAAAAAGCTTTCGTCGATAGATTTAGTGCGTGAAAGTGCTACAACAAAGGCCTATAATAGGACAAGCATGTTTCTTTTTTCAGACAATAAATTACCGCTACCGTCCATTGGTCAGTAACAACGCCACACAAACGCTGAAGACAATGTAAAAAAGATGCAATTTTCAGTGATCATACGACATTATATATAAGGCATGCCGTCTGAATTAATTGCCAACGTCTGGACTTTTTTAAACGTTCTTAAATCTAAGCACACGGTTGCGCACGGTAACTCTCTTTGAAGTATAGCATTAGTACCGATGTGTCACAGTTTATGTAATAGTAGTATTGCTATGTAGTGGCACCACATCCAAATAAACACAACTAAGGCTCCTCGCATGATCGACAGAACTACCGTGCCGTAGTTGTACACATTCCAACAGTGCGCATAGACAGGGCCTAGGGCCTGTATTTTTTAAAAGTGACGATGAAGAGGAGGGAACATTGTAAAGCATAGCAGAACCTCGTATAGCAAAGTATAGCCAAGGGGTGTCAAAGGAAAATTAGAGCTAGGACGAAAGGAGGGAATAAATCATGGCACAGTGGAGGCAAGCTGTAGTTCGAAAACATGCAGTCGGTCGAGCGGAGAATATGACGGGAGTGTTCGCATATGAGGAGCAATGGCAAATCGGAGTGCGGCCGCTTTGTCATTGACGCTAGTGATGACGTCATCAGTTTTCCCGAAGTCAAGTCAATGAAGCTTACACCTTAGATCAGTGTACATCTGTCGTAACGTCGTTTAGACAGTTAATGCTATGCACACATTTTTACAATTAATATCAATACATTCTTTCTTGTGTGTGTGCATGTGACCCACTTTTCGTATCGTATGCGTGCTTCCCTTTTAGATTTTGGTCTGTGTCGCGATCTCTCCTTGTATACCTATTTCGGCAACTTTAGACGTTATATTTAACGTTGCAGAGAATGAGTGAATCTAATTATCCTGTTCCTACTTGGCACCCCGTTACGGAGCACTCCTTAGCGAGGTTACATGAGTTGGAAGATAAAAAAAAACTAGTGTATGTGCCTCAGCATCGTGGCAATACCGAAAACAGAACTGGTAACATTTTTTTTCTCTCGAAGACGCCTGTACTAGCGCATATGGTAACGCACGTGTAACAGCTTTCCTTCCTAATTATGCGATCGTTATGGCGCTATCGGTGTCGTTCCATGAGCCGTCCGTTTCGCTCGAAACACAAATATCCATCCTAATCAATTTCGCTGTGCGAGGGGGCTGCTTTTCAAAGGAGAGATGTCTAGCTCTCTTGGGGCTGGCGTAACGAGCGCGTCAAACGGCAAGTAATTGGATTAACGCTACCATCCATCGGTAATGATTTGAGGTTCGGAGAGGCGCTTATTACTTCTAGAGAAGCCATGAAGGAAAGGTTGCGCAATTTCACGGAGTGGAAAGACGAGTGATAGATGGAACTTATTGTGTGTGTGTGTGTGTGTGTGTGTGTGTGTGTGTGTGTGTGTGTGTGTGTGTGTGTGAGAGAGAGAGAGAGAGGGGCCATCTTCCTCGAGGTGTGAGTACCCGTACCACCCAAGCACACAGTCCATGTACCTATCCGCCCGTTAAGAGTAATCCAAGGCAACCGTGATTTTCTACTGAGCTCTATGGTGCTGGTACTCGCAAGTGGGCGTACTTTTGTCCTGGCATGTTTTTTTGGGGTTTGCATCCGTGTCACAGGGCACTTTTTAAAGGCCGTTGAGTCGACGGCCGTTGAAACGCCGCAGCTCTATCGACTCGAAAGGTGTCGCGCTGCTACACGCCAGTTTTCAACGGCCGTTCGTGCGTTTCCCGCAAAGATTCTGTGGCGCTGCAACACCTAATTTTTGTGTTGATGTTTCTGTGAGTGAATAGTATACACTTAAAATCATACGTGTGCCTGTTATTTTTGTTTAAACGTTTCATTATCTTTTTATACGCAATTATGAATGCATGTATCGTTTTTAAGGTGTTTCAGCAGCGAAACTGTGGCCAAGTAATTGTTACTGCTTGCCAACGTTGGCACCAGGAAGTTTTTAAAAATTACTTGGTCGGCACGTTGGCGCCGTTTGCTTGCTTGCTTGTTCCTTTCTTTTGTGGCTCTCACCCACTAAGGGGGATTGGCCAAGAAGCCGGTGGTTAATGCAAGTAAATACCTATAGATTTTCTAGATTAGGGGAAAATGATTACTGTGTTTTGACTGTGAAATAATTTGGCGCAATGTAAAAAAAGAAAGAAAAAAAGGGGGGGAGAAATAATGGAATTTGTTGAATATCTGTGGTGGAATCGTTATATGAATTTCTCCTGAAAGTTGAATCATTGCAGTGTATCAGCTAAATAATAAGTGGTAGTGTGACTAGTGAAATTCGAGAGCTGATGGCTGACTCAGCAAGGTAATTTTCTTGTGCTATGTATGAATTCGCAGAGAGCCCCGCAGATGTTCCTGTCGCTGTGTCCCAATGAAGTGGCCCCAAAAGACAAAATATTTGGAGTATTAAGTGATATTCCTAATTTTCTGAATAAAATTTTGAAGCAGTTTTTTCTTTGATTTTTGAATCGGTGACATGTGATAAGGAAATGGTCGATATGTTAGGGTTCGTTCCCGCTTCCATCGCTCAGTTCTCAACTTCCACTTATACCGTGGCGCCACTGAGCGGTGGCGGCCGGAAGCTCTGTTGAGTTGATTGAAGTTTTGGACCTCTTCCAAACAGCAGATGTTGCTGCTTGCTTTCCCACGTTTGTGGTTGTTTTTCAACACTTTGAATGGCCTCGATATTATCGTAACCCTTTGAATTTCTCAAGTTAAAGAAAAAAGGAAGAAAAAAACAGACTGATCGACGGATTTCACTGCGATTGCCTCCCGGCCGATCAAACTAGCGTCCCGAAAAAACAATGAGTGGTTAAGACGTTAAATTTAGCAGGCAAATAACCGAAGCCCGTAAATGTATGCAGCACCCGGTTCGTGTACGAGTGCAAAAACTTCCATGTTCGCAGTTTTCGCGCTTACATCATACGCTCGACACGGTCGCTGTACAAAAAATATCGGAACTAAATATGAATACGTTCCGCATCTACAATACAATCAAAGGACCGGTTTAAAAACGTTAATCGCATCATTTTTCATCAAGAAGCGTCTGCAAAGTGCCTTTATGACCTTTACATCAGCGGCAATCTGCTCTCGGTATTAAGTGATGATGACGCTTTTTCTTTTGTTGTCTGTGCTACGCACCATGCTATCTTTTGTACTTCTCAACACCGAAACATAGAACGGCAACATCCCCTCCCAAACGTGATACTCGCATATTGTCACTGATTTAGTTCGCTGCTTGCTGACTTCAATATCTTAATATTCTGCTGATTTTTATTTAAAAAGAAGTGCCCTATAATCACACTGTCGGCAATATGACATGCCTCAGTTGATGCTTGTGCTTTGATATAGAAAAAGAACAGTTTCCCCCTCTGCTCATTCTACTTCCTCCTTTTAGATGAGCTGAACAAGCTTTGCGCGCAAGTGCAATGCAAACAAAACTCTAAGCTAAAGCACGTATACGAAAAGGTTTGTGATATTACTGAGAAATTTGTGATGATGCTCCCAATATAATACTTCTCAAACATGACAGCAAGTGTTGAGCACTATTACGCACAGCCAGTAATCTGAAGAGCGCGCATGCATTGGCACGTGACAATTTTGCACATATTTGTCAACCCAATGTGCTACCCGATATTTATTTACCTAATATAGTATGTTAGTGCTCCCCTCTTTCCTCAAAACGATAAATAGAAAGGCTACCGAAGCGCGAAGTATTGCACTCTTCGACAAACGTGCACTTTCTGGTACCGTTTCTCTCGGGATGATCATCTCAGCGACCGTCATGTTGGATGTACAGTCGCGCCGCCTATTGGTCGAGAAAGTTGCGAATATCCATCGAACTTTCACAGGAAGTGTAAGGAACTTCGTTGACATAATAGTCTATTGACTCGGTAGCCCTCGAAACTACTCGTGTGGCAGCTCGTGCTTGATAGTTGAGTCAATAGATCATTGTTTCAAAAGCCTTCTAAAGGTAAAATAGTGTTTCGTGGCACTGCCGAAGCATATCTCAGAGGCCGCGTAGAAGCACGCACGGGGTTGAGGTCTGCTTCACCAGGTGCCGTGGTAATCTCAACTGCTCAGAAGCAAAGCAATCTCAACGATGCTGCAATGCTGGCTAACCCGCCTTTTTTACAATTTTATTATCTCCCCCTCTCTCTGTTTCAAGGAACTGAATTACTTTACAGTAGTTATTCTCCCGAGTACATGGATATCGTTTTGAGTAAACCTATTCTTCAGATTGACATATATCCAATATAAGGCAGCGCTAGAAAAAATACAAGGACAAAAAATACAGAACATGCGCTCTACTCCCAAGTTGATTTCACTTTAAAAAAACATCAATTTTATATCCAGAATCGTCCAAATCATTGTCATCAAAGGTGCCACGTGAACAACGTCTCGTCAATATCAGCTTAAAAAAAGCCTTGTGGAAAATGTGCACAACATAAAAGTATACAGTGTGCAGTTCCGCTGATCCCACGTACCTTGAGAATCGACGTGTTGCGAAGCATGCGGAGGAAAGGCGACCATGCTGTAATTTTTTGTTGAGCGACACGTCATCGAATTGCACTAAATATTTGTACAAATGTTGCACGCACAGACATATGTAGAATAGTTACTGATGCTTATATAACCCATTGTTTGCACTTGCTCAAAGAGGCCGACAGCAGAATTATTATTAGCAACGCCAGAACCGATGAGCTTATATGAGGCGCTGATGCTAGCGACGATAGTAGCCCTGGGCGCTGCTACATAAGTCAACGTCGGCGAACGACACCTAACTACAATTGATGTTAGCCTAACGTGACGCCTGCAGTACATATCTAAATTGGAGAGCGAGCACTGCAACCACAATTGACGTTTCACGAACATTGGGGTCTCTTTGAAAGGTAGTTTCTAGACCTGGCATGGCTCCATGGTAAAGAACTTGATTGCCACGCAGAACGCAAGGATTCCATTCCAGCTGGGACACCAACATTTATTCTTCTGTTGGGTCAACGCGGTCGATGTCAGCTTCTTCTTAGCGCTCACGCGTTAAAATACCCATATGTGTTCTAGTCGACCCTAAGTCGACATGATGTGTCAATCACCTGTGGCAAATAGCCGCATGCTGGTGACAAATACCAGCCCATGGTTATGTGCCACTGTCTGGTGGAAAGTGTCTGACGACGTACGCGATGGGATTGTGACATTCTTTATGTTTTGACCAGCGTGCCATATTCATCACAACATCTTTCCCTACGATACTAATTTAGGTACATGCCTATTTAAGGGAGTGATCACGAGAGTACCAGACGTAAGCAGATAGATAGATGGATAGATAGATAGATAGATAGATAGATAGATAGATAGATAGATAGATAGATAGATAGATAGATAGATAGATAGATAGATAGATAGATAGATAGATAGATAGATAGATAGATAGATAGATAGATAGATAGATAGATAGATAGATAGATAGATAGATAGATAGATAGATAGATAGATAGATAGATAGATAGCAGAAGTGATTACAGTACGCAAAGAAATGATGCGCATTTAAATCAGTACGAAGTCGCACTGTGGTTTGCTTGTTTTCCACAAGGCAGTTTTCCAGTTGATATCACCCTGACGTTGTTGACGATGATGATGATATGTAGGATTTAACGTCCCGAAACCGCCATCTGATTACGTGAGACCCCATAGTGGAGGACTCCGGAAATTTCGATCACCTGGGGTACTTTAACGTGCACCCAAATCTGAGCATATGGGCCTACATCAATTCCGCCTCCATCAGAAATGCAGCCGCCGCAACCGGGATTCGCTCCTGCTACCTGCGGGTCAGCAGCCGAGTACCTTAGCAACTATACCACCGTGGCGGGGCTAACGTTGTTGACGTGTCACTTTTGGTGACAATGATTTGGATGATGCGGGATATATAGATGGCGTGTTTGTTTTTTTTTTCAATAAAATTTTAGTTGTGATTAAAGCGCATGTTTTGTCTTTTCTCGTCCTTCTACTCGTTTTAGCGCTGCCTCATATAATTCACTATCAACCCTAAGCAACTTGCCCACCTTTCTGTTGTTATCAAAAAAATGTTAAATTGGACCAGGGCCACTATTTTTTACCAGTTTTTTTTTTTGCAGAACACATGTCCTAATATTTTGGAAGCAAGAATTAGGCGATAGAGCTGACGTTCTTCAAATAGAAACAGAGTGTCATTCGTTTGTCATGTCACCAAAAAAATCTCGCTACTTCGCAGCGGCACATAAAAATGGAGAACAGTAACTCCACATCGGACGAGAATGCTCTTAAACTATCGCAATGATTATCGCACAAGTTCATTCACTGCACCAACTAGCACAGAAGGAAAATCTCGCTCACACAGTTCGCTCCATAGGTTTAAAAAATAAATAAAGTAAGAGAAGCTTCTACATTTTGCGAAATGCTCGAACCCTGGGTGAAGCTAGTGTTAAACCTTGTAATATGTTGCTGGCAATCGCAAAATCATGCAAGCGACGCTAAGGTTTTGGTGGTAGTACTAAGTGTCGGCAGTATTGGCTGTGCATCTAACGTGACTCCCAGTTACGTGATGTAGAAATTGTAGTTACCTGACTAGCTGTTACGCGGCTTTTGGTCGGAACACGTCACGTTTTTACCTGTTACGTGTTGCTGTGTGATTTTCAGTCACGTAGGAGACCCGCCCATTATAGCTTATGTATTCCGGACTGGGTAAATAGGCACACCTGTTGTGGGAACGGCGCAAAGGGAGCGTGTGGGTGATAGCGGGATCATAAAGATGATAATTCCTACTCGCAGTACCCAGTGCAAAGTAAAGCATATATAAAGACCTCCGCCTTTAAAGAAATTATTGGTTATCCATCTTCATTGGTTATCCACAGACAAGCTTGTCCTTTTTCCAAATTTATGAGATGCGCGCTTGTCCACTCGCTGACATCACATCTGGGACGGAGGTGACTTACGGCTATTCCTGAAGGACACGGGCATAAAACACATTGGTGATATAAAAAAACACCAGGCCTGCCCGGAATGCCCAGCACATTCCCAGTCAAAGCTGTAATAGTGGACTTCCCAGAGCCTTTTCTTTTTAAACGCTTCGGGCAGTTACTACAGGCACATTTGCATGACATCATCATCACCACCATCATCATCATCATTTTTCTTGTGATTTTAAAGTGTCCAGCATGCTGTTTTTCGTTATTCTATGAAAAAGCGTGGTTACCGCTACACACTTGTAAGGCATTATATGCACTTAGTTGATCCTGTCTTTCGTGACGATGAATAACTGTGCCTGGGACTCTTGTAGTGGGTTGGATCATTCAACGATCCATTCGTTACAAAATTTAGCGTTGTGTGATGCGTGGTGCTTACTTTGCTCTTATTAAACGCTTTGTCACGCATGTTAACGCGATTCCTTTCCCGCCACGAAGCCCGCATTGGGTTAGTTTGAAAAGGAGTTTCAAGTGCCAACATATACCTCATTGGTAGAGTACGGTACTGCCTACGGTACGGTATCTGCCTACGGTACTTCTTATTTTTCTTTACTTAGTTTTTATCTTAGTTCGCGCGATTGGAGTTACGGACGCTGGCTGCACCGGCGGCGGAAAACTATGACACCAGAATCGGAGATTATCATCTCAAACAGCTTTCGCTGTGATATTGCTTGGGTGGCAAATTTGCACTTTTTTGTACCGCGAGCACTTCATAACGTCCTCAAATCCAAGTTCAACCGCCACTACTTTGCCTCCACGTTTGAAGCTCATTTCATCGTTCTTCGACCCGGCATCCTCTCAACCTTCGTCCACGTTTTTTTTTTTGTGTCCAGGCTTATAAAATGCCTTCTCAGCTTATTCCTATAGCGTACAAGCAATGCACAATGGTTCTCGAGGTTATTCCCCGGTCTCCAAGCAATACCACTGGCACTCACAGCAGGCAGCTAGTGCGAGCATACTTCTCTGTCTCCCCACCCCCCTGGTCTTTTAGCATTTTTCCCGCGTGTTCCCATTCGGATGGCGCTGCTGCGTGCTTCTTTTATATACATCTGGGCACTACGCTCGCGCAAAGATGAGGCGGACGACACTAGCCGAGATACCGAAGCACTTTGAAAGCGGATTCCCGTTTCGTCTTGCTACCTCGCCTTTCTTTTTTACCGTCATGTTGTACGCACTCGCCTTTATTTCGTCTTGGCTTGGTTCGACTCGGCTGCGGAACGCTTGATGCGTCGGAAAGCGGATGCGTCTGCAAACGCCGAGAGGCAATTTTCGTTCGCGCCGAAAATTGAAAAGAAAAAGTGGTCGTACAGCCACTGCATATTCTAAGCACTATAGTACAGTTCTGATCCGCAAGAGGGCTTCGCGAGTGAGGAGGGAGGGAAAGTGGAGGGATTCTGGAGAATTCCTTTCAGTCATTCATTCCTCCTCCATCCGCCCCTTTTTTTACATCTCACTACATTACAAGAGAATGCAGAGTGGTTCCTCCATTCGAGCTACGAGCTCTTAATGCATGTATCCACTTCACGTTGAGCCGCCGACGGCCGCTTACGCTTATGGTCATGCGGTGTAAGTAGGAGAATATTGCCGAGCTCTTTCATGATGCCTCCGAAGCCGCAGTCGTTTTCGAGGTGAAAGCGTATACCTGGGAAACATTTCCCTGTGCCGGCAGTTCAGTTCCCCAAAAGCAGCGCTCTCGCGGCTTACGCCGAGACGAAAGCTTGCGAAATTCACGCCCGTTTTTCTGCTGTGTGTTGACCTGCCGTTTTGTTACCCACATTTGTCTTGCCTATTTCCATTTCTTCTTTGTTTACTTGAGGATTAGAGGGGTAGGGGCAGTGTTTGTTGAAATTCTTGTCGCTTAAAACTCGTTATAACGTTTGGTTAATATTGCAGAGCCATTAGAGCAGCTTCTCTCACTATACTAAAACTGGTTACCTGGCGACAAGAGCACAGGTAAATGAAACGTAAATATTTGGCTATTGGGTTATAGCTTACGTAATAACTAACCAGAGGGTTTGTGAAAAGGAATGCTGAGTTGCTTTCTTTAGGGGGGGGGGGGGTCTAAAAAACACGGTAAAATGACGAAGGACGCGGCCATTGTAGAAAGCTTCAGAAATTTTGTTAACTCGAGCTTTTTTAACGTGCACTCAACTCTAAGCACAAGGGCCTTAATAATTTTGCCTCGAGAGAAACGCGGCTCCTGCGGCTGGGATTTAATCACACGACCTTCGGCTGAGTAGTCGAATGCCACAACTGCAATAGACCACTGCGGCGGGTCTTACAATTCCTCAAGTGTCAAGGTTACGAGCAGCTTAAGTTTATGGTCGTGCTTTTAGCGGCGAAGCTCCTTATGGCGTCCCCCACTCGTCTTCCGTTATTGTTTGTAAGCACCGCTCGCTGAGTCTACAATCCGGCCATAGATGGCACTCCTTGTGCTATATAACGAATGCATATACGCTGAGAAATGCGAAATCGTCCCACACTAGAGGGCGTTTTGCACCAAAATATAATACTGAAAGGTGAGTTTTATGAAAACAAGATCTACGTCACACGTACGGAAGGAGAAAGAGACTATCGTGCCACTGCGATCGCGTGTTCTTCGGTGGCGCCGTGCGCCAGTGGGCGCCCTATAGTACAAAAAAGCGCCGTTTTGGCGCGCACGCTAACAGACGCTCGTCGACGGAGGATAGAAAAGGCTGCCGAGCGGCGGCTCGCATTCGAAGAAGCGACCCTGCCGTGCAGGCGCGGGAGGCCGAAGCTAGCCGTGAATGTGCGCGGCGGTGTCGCGAGGACCCTGGAGTACTAGCGCGGGCGGCCGAATCGGCGTGGCAGCGGCATGCGGACCCTTCGCCCCACTCTCCATCATTCACGCCGTGAATATGCTTTGTACACACTGCACCACGCTTAGGGCGCTGCGTGTTCACTTTGTCGTTTGATATGCTTAGCGATGCACACATGCTTGACAAGTTCACTGCACGAATCACCTTATACTTCGAAGACGGAGCATTCTATACCCTGAAGTCTTGAAAGGTGCGGGGTTCTGGTAATCGTATACTTGGACCAGTGATGGTTCGATGCTTTTTGGAGTTAGAAAAATAAGCACTTGACTCTGTGTACGCTTCGGAATGTTGAGGCTGAGATAACCTCTAAACTAGGGAAGTTGGGGATGCGAGTTCCCCTAGATTTCTGAAGTCGAATGTCCGATCTCCCTTCACGCTTGGAACATTTGGCGATAGAGTTGTTGCGTACTTAGGAATTCCCAAGTTTTACACCCTGCATGCTCAGAACTTCGAGTATTCCAGCTCCAACACACTTGATTGATTGATATGTGGGGTTTGACATCCTAAAATCACTATATGATTATGAGAGACGCCGAAGTGGAGGGCTCCGGAAATGTCGACCACCTGGGGTTCTTTAACGTGCAGCCAAATCTCAGCACATGGGCCTACAACATTTCCTCCTTCATCGAAAATACAGCCGCCGCAGCCGCGATTTGATCCCATGACATGCGGGTCAGCAACCGAGTACCTTAGCCACTAGACCACCGCGGCGGGGACCCCAACACACTTGGTAAGTCGTGGGTTCGAGTCACTACTCGCTCTACAAAGCCATTTCTTTCGTGCGTATTTCCTCATAAAACAAATGCATTTTGACAATACCGGGGGTGTCGACGAACTATAAATAAAAATACTACAAGAAATTTACAGCGGCTCTACAGCCACCATAGCCCTCTATTCGCTCAGAACGTTGTAACGATAAGTAACTCAGGGGGTGAGGTAAAACTAATGATTACTGAATTAAGAAAAAAGCCAAAAGTTGGTCGAAAAAAAGATATGCATAAAAGTAAGGTAATCTGCAACAGTTTCAAAATAGAACAGCACCCTGCGATAAGTAGCATGGCACTGGAAGTTGCAGGTATACGAGGTGAGTGTACAGCACGTGCATGAGTATGAACCATCTTTTGGTCTTGGACATGACAGCACACGTATAGAACTTCCTAATGTTGGAGTGAACTCTAGCGCTACTGTCTAAGGAAGCTTCAACGCATGGCGCTTTAGGCAGCAGAGATGAGTGGTACACAAATTTGTCTAAGCTTGAGCCCTTCGTCTCTGTCTAGCTCTGCGAGGCTCGAAGCCACTTTGTCGGAATACAAGGTTCAGAAAGTGTTCAGCAGATTCAGTTCACCACCTGAACATTTTAGGCTCATGAACTGACGTCGGCTTACTAAGCTAACAACGGTTTGGTCTTTCAACCCTAACATAATTGAAACACAACAATAAGTAAATAAAGCCAAAACTTCGTCCCAAGACCGCAAGCACGAAGACTTGGCAAATTCGTGTACCACTCGTCATTCGCACTGCGGCTGAACGATTCCTTCTATTAAATAACGTTCCCGCTAGGCAATATTGTGGAAAACTCTATCGCGCCCTCGACCTCACCATTTTGATCAAAGATCTCAGTTATTGTCTGAGTGACGCAGCTCCTCACCGTCTTTTTTATTTATATTTGGCGGAACATGGGAAGGTAGGCTACGTTAGAGCCGGCTATATCCCATCATCATAACAGTAATGTACAAAATAAAAACACAGAAAAGCAAAATGAAGAAGAAAATAGGAAAACAAACTAATCAAAGACAATATGTACACACTACATACACTATATATATATATATATATATATATATATATATATATATATGTATATTGATATATATATATATATATATATATATATATATATATATATATATTACATGAATGAGCACAGTATGTATAGTCACAGACTAGTTCATATATTGGGATCACATTTCGGATAGAGTTCTACAGATAGCGGAAAGGTATAATATGAACTAAAGACAGATCATTAGATTTTTGTCCACTAAAAAAATCGTGAAGGTCGCTCACTGCGCGTCTTTGATTAACATGCGGCTACGGCCAAGTACTTTTGTAATCGTGTCGGCAGCAAAGCTAGAAGTGCAATACAAGCGCGCGTTCTGCAAGGTCATGCGAGTATTTTAAATTAGCGGCGCACCGTCGCGTTATCGCATCGTAAGCCTACATAACGCCGAGGATACCGCGCTTAGATGAGGTCATGAAGCCCGAGTGGAGAACCTGCATTTCACAGGTCTGCGCCCATTAGGAACTGTGCTCACGATAGTGAACGCGATTACAACGTAATGATGGGAAGGGCGCCTTATCGTCTGTCAGTAGCAGTGGGTTGTTCCTATCGTTTTTCTTTTTTGACAACACGAGAGAAAATGACACACTCGAAAAAGCAGGCGTGTTGGCATATCACCAGGCACACTTCATGGTTTCGAATTTTTAAATCAATAATTATACTCTAGTAACTTTTCAATGCTATTCACTTTATAAAATCTCCCCACCACATTTTCTGTTTTCGCTTCTTTTAATCCAGCCCCATTCCTACGCGTTGATGCAACTGAAATCCTCCTGTGACGTCTCTCCTCTTCGGCAATAAAATGGTTACCGTACTCAGCTGCTGATCTCAAAGTCGCGAATCTGATGCTGGCCGTGTCGGTCACATTTAAATGTAGACGAAATGCTTCAAACCCGGGCAGAATGTGATGTAAGTGTACATTAAATTACACCAGACGGTCCGAATTTCCGGAGCCCTCCAATATGGTGTGCCTCATGATTATACCATGGTTTTGGGCCGTAATACTAGGTATGTTGTCACATTAATATTACTATTATTATTATTATTACGAACATCGTCTAACCTTCTTTAAGTGTCGGTACATGTATGTTTACAACATTAGCCTTAAATAGCAATGTGGCCACCGAGGCCTGGGATCAGACTCTCACCATCGTGTGCAGCAGTACAGTATCACAGCCACCAAGCCACAGTTGCGTGTCTTATAAGAAAATATATAACGTTTGGCACAAAATATGTCGGTACTAATACACAAGAACAAAAAAAAAGGCCTTTTGATTGTCGCCCATCGTCGTGCGGAATCTTCCAATAACTGAATCGATGCAATGGACGTGATCCATTTGCTGTAGTCGACCGTATTTCGGACGAATGGCAAAAAGAAACAACACCTGAAGCGCTTCCTCGTCAAAAATACTTCGCGACGCTCGTCGAGAGATTGGGAGACTCCTTGACAAAAGAGTCGGAAAGACGCTTCCCCCCTTGAACGGTCAATTGAGACGGGACTTCGAAAGTGATGACGAACAGCGATGGCGACAAGCGTCCCACCCGGCTCGTCTAAATGGATCAACAGTCCTAGGGAGGAAACGAGCTCACTTCGATACTCTTTCGGGCACTGGTATACGACGTGCCCGGCATCACAAGAGAATGTGCTGTTCGCGTGACGGAACCTGTTGAAGACTTATCGGAAACTTGTTGGGTGCAGTTGGGAGGGGCGAAGAGATGAGTCGGTCGTATGGTACGGACAATTGGGCGCGTGTGTTCTGCTATCGTATTTAGGTGAAACCCGTATGTGCCTAAAAACGAAAATCGACTGTCGTGTCGACACGATGGATGAGAAAAATTGACGTGTGGTGACATCACCCCGTGACATTGTGTTGTCCCACAAATGGACGTAACATGATGAATTCATCCTTTCGCATCCCGCCCCATCAACCCACATCATTTCTTGGCAATAGGTGAACCACTCACGGGGGCAGGGTGCAACAATGTGCCGTGCCTAACGCTTGCAATGCCTCCCATCATTCAGGTGATGAAAAACCACGCTAGGTGCAGAATACTTCTGCAGGGGGACGGATGCACGACGAACGCTACATCAATTGTTGAAAAGAGTAAAAAAAAATCGGTAATGCTTGAATTAGGTCACGTAAGCCTGGAAACAGTGAAACTAGGCAATTATGGAGACTGATATTGTTTTTCCTA